>JAMKCH010045986.1:0-20409 GCA_023653785.1 Ophioderma brevispina | reverse complement strand
TCGTGCTCTTAAAACAGCCAGTTGGCCTGCTAAACCATAAAATTATGTTTAAAAACCACCTCAACCGGGAAACTCTGGCTCAAACTGGAATTCTCCCCCCCCCACCCCCGGCCCAGTGAACCCGTACTCCCGACCCAACACGATCACTAAAACTACAGAAATGACCAAAGCATAACAATTAAACTGCACGCATAGGCGTAAATCCCGGGGGATGCGGGGGGCGATCTATCCCCCAATATTTTGATGAGGGGGGATGGTCAATAAGATCAAACCCCCCCCCCCCCACAATGTTGATGCCTGTCATGATCTTTGAACCAAAATAACATCATATTTTACCATAATAGTTTAAAAATGGTCAATTTTCGCGCGCTTCGCACTTAACGTCAAAATGGCAAAAATTGTTGGCGCGCTTAGCGAGACCACAGTGCTAGTAATGGATATTTTCGGCAAACCCCGTTTCATTAATAAATGTTCATCAACCCCATTCCCCCCATGCCACGACTAATTACCCAGTGAGCAAATGGGGGTGGATGAAGAATGAGAAATCAAAGCAAATGAATGAAATTTATAAAGAGTATTCAAGCTTAAATTTAGTGACGACGTATGCTTGCTTAACCTGACGACGCCGGGCGGGTAGGGATCCAGAATATTCCTCCAAGCATGTGCCAAAGCCATTTAACATCACAATCACATTGATTCTGACCGAAATAGCGGGTTCCTGAATTAACTGGACAGGGTGGGAGGTGCAAATTTTCAATAGACGGTTGGCGAAATTTCGGCTCAAACAAAATGATAATAGTCTCACCCCCCCCCCCGGTTGCAATGATTAACATAAATGAAATTGGTGCATGATGGTTGGAAGGGGGCTGGTATGTGTTTATTCCGTAATCTTACCTGCAACAGATATTTCAAGGGCTCAACACAGAGGGATAGACTAAGCTAGTGGTAGTACAAATTGGGACGGAAAGAAGAGCTGAAAAATGTAGGAGGACGTGCTTGAAGATTTTCGGTGGGGTTGCAAACAAATCACTAAAAGCATTAGATAAATTAAAGCACAAGCAAGAGTAGAGAAGCCGACAGACAGAGAGAGCGGATAAGCAGAAAAAACAAAACCGAAAAGTGAACAGAAATTCTCGAGACAAAAAATCAATGGCCAGGTTTGTTGCATATTGGGCAAATACTGAATGATATCACAAGCGTGATAAAAAAAACTAGCCGCAGTTTATATAATCTGAAAGCAAATATTATATCTGGTAGTACACTTGAGGAAATGGTATTATAAATATTTTGTTTCTACGTGCTCGATCTATTTATTTGAGATGTTATGTAAAAAACAGAACCAATGTAAAGTTGACCAGAAAAGGAAGCATGGAAGTGGATTTTCAGGGAATCGTTCCGTCGCCTAAATTTTATCGTTTGCAAAAAGAATATACATGTAGTTAATAGCGATATTTGGAATGTATTCTGTAAAGTTGGAAAATAATAAACTTAATTTAATTGCGATCTGTTTGTAAAGTCTAGATATTTCATGATATTTCAATTGCCTGGTGTCGTTCAAAAAGAATATCGATTTGCTTTGAACATTGCCGAGAGTAAAAACCTAATGCGTATGAGAGAGCAAAGAGCAAAATTGTCTTCTTTGTTTGATTGGAATATATGTGCAGTTAGCTAGCGGATACCAGTGATTGACCACCGCCATTCATTGTAGCCACTACCGGGGGTCCACTCATCTACCAAAATATGGGTACGCCTGGGACAAATTGCCTACAAGAAGGTTTTTTGCTGTTGTAACTAGCAGGAAAAGATCTACCAAACAAACATATAAAAAAAAGTGAAAAAGGGAAGCCCTGGCAAGACATGCTAATTTATCGTATAGTCCTTGTGGCCAGATAGGTGGTCGGTACCATCAGGGAGTGAACAAAATGGCCGCCATTGAAATGCTCCATCACTAGTTGTAGCCATATGTTTGTCTTTTAGAAGGAATTCTTTTCGTGGAATAAAATGCTTAACATGAGGGTTGACAATGGCAACCACCAGACCTCAAATCCATACATTTGAAATTAACACCTAATCTGATAAATCAAAAATGGCCGCCATTGTCATACATTGAGCCTAATTTGACTTTAACAGTCACTTGTTTCAAGGTTTTATCCCATGGATGAACAAGCACTTTTAAAGTGTGCAATGACACTCTTGTACTAATATAACTATAAAAGTGTTTATACAAGGACTTCGAAGGTGCAACCTAAGCATGCTAAATTTTGCATTAAAGAAAAATGGCCGCCTTTGAAAATTTAGTATAATTATTTCAGGCCATATCCTGTCTTGTTAGAAGAAATTTCTTTTAGTGAAAATATGCTAACACAAGGTGTTTAATGGACAACCACCAGAACTCAAATCCAATGATTGTTAATTAAAACCTAATTTGCAGAAATCCAAAATGGCCGCACATTTTCGTTACATTTTGAGCACAATTTGATTTAAACGTCATTGGTCAAGGTATCACAAGGATGAATCTTACACTTAAGTTTCCAATACACTATTGCACTATATTATACATCATGTGTGTAGGCAAGACTTCAAAGGGACAACTTGAGCATGGTAATTTGCAAAAACAAAATTGGCTGTGTATTGGAATTGCGCCTTAACTCGTTGCGGCCATAGCCTGACTCATAACAGAAATAGAAATATTTTTAGGTACAAAACTCCACAAAAACTGCTTAAAATGAGATGTTGATTAAACACAACCAAAAATGAATTCATAACCATCCATTTACTAAAGTCTAATTTGCATTTCAAATGGTCGCCATGTTGCCAAATTAGCATTTGTATTGCATTGCTTTTTGAATTGTAGCCACTTTGAATCCTGGGCGTTTTAAGTGTTAATGTATTACACTCGGAATAATGTGTCTATACATAGTTTTAAAGGCAGCTAATAATTTGCATATAGAATATTTGAGATCCATTCTTGTACTACAATTTTTCAGTATCATTTCAATCAATTAGAGATATATGCGGAATTTTGGCCATCAATACATTTATTTACCAACGCCTTATACTACTATTCACCAATTTCCAAGTTCTCATACCAGTATTTGCCAATCTAGTCCTCTGTAGTTTGCCTTCTTTAATTCTCTCCTCGTCCCCATAATCACCAGAACTGTCCATGTACTGAACTCACCTTTCATGTTTTCACATGTCGATACCTTGCACAAATCTGTACAGGACATCCCATTAGCCATACATACACAGTCTTGCAACTGGCACCTCTTCTTGGGCAAGTATTGCGGGTAAGAACTCTAAAACAACGTCCTGCAGCAGTTTGGCCATCATCCACTTGATGATCAATTACCATCAGGACGTACATCCATCCATGACCATGGGGCTTGATTATATGGAGAGGCTTTCTACGGCACCATAGCAGTCCTCACATAGAGGAAGCAGCCATATCAATTTGGCTCTCTTTGCTCTAAACAATTAGTACCGCAAGTTATGTTCTCATCTTTGATGGATGACCTAGCTACATACTAACAACTTGAACTCTCTGCAAAGAATTCATTCAGCCAGTATGCCACACACACACAACACCAACGCACACAGAGAAGAGAAGATGTCACTTGTAGAAGATTTGTGCATTTGGCCTCGAGGATGTACCAGCTCTAAAAAAGCTCACAAGATAGACCGACACACCCCTTTTTCTCCACCATACTGCGACCCAGTTGATCAGTTAACTGATCCTCACCTGGCCTTCAACATGACATAGCTGCAATATTTTTATAAGTGTGGAACTCAAACAAGACAGGTCACCTCAAAGGCATGCATTCATATACAGTAATTGATATGACTCTGTTAGCATATTTGCTGCCAAAGCAATGTTATGGATAAAAAGCTCCTCAAATCCACGTTTTACAAACCCTTCAAAGTTCACATGTAGTGAACAGATCACCCATCAAAAGACGTGAACAACTTGGCCAGCTCCTCCATTGAGAACTGTCTACCCTTCATGCAGAAGATGTTCCATTGTCTTTGGTTCTGTCACAACCACAGGTAAGTGTCCTGGAATGCTTCAAGGTAGCCCAACTTCTGCAAGAAACCTTAGATCGGCTGATTCTAGTTTTCCATCTTTGAAACATCGCATTTCAGTCCATTTGGAGTCAGCTCCAGGTGGAAGAATGCTCATCACGGTTCATACCATAGAGTACTTGGTTGATAGCAGCTTTCTTTCTACAATGCACTCCTCTTAAGCTCCTTATGACTGATTAAGAGGGTTTTACTTTGTTTAAGAAACTCTTTCTGGAATTAAGTGTGGCAGCAGTAATGTCCGGACGTAGTGTGCTCACATTAGATACTTGGCAGCTACGCCTCTTGCATGCTCGCTACTCTACTGTTGGAGCAATTCCTGGCTAGGCTAATAAGTTCTCCGTTGATGTTATTGAGTGAGCATACTTTACTCGTCGTCTTGATGTTGTGGGTCTTATAAGAAAGCGTGCGGTCCCAACTCCTAAGTAGAGAGGTTATCGCAGTGCTCCAGGGTGTTCCAGACCAGTTACTTTAACACTTTTAACTGCATAGGGGGGGGTTCCTAGGGACCCATTTTTTGTTTTCAGCCGGCGATTTTTAAACGCTTGCCAATATATTTGGTTTATAATTTGTATTTGTCTAACTGTAGTTGCGCTGCATTGGTTGCAAAAAAAATTCAAATCCAGCGCGGCGTTTTTGCGGTAATTAGCATGGGGTCCCCTAGGAGCCCCCCCCCCTTATGCACGGAAGTACCCACGACAAAAATAAAAAATCTTATTAGAGTTACTGTGATTCTGATTTTCATAATGCATACCCTAGTGACATAAAACAAAGTAAATAAATAATTTCAAAAAAATCTTGGGAAGTATTGTAGGCCCATGGAGCCATAATATTTTGTACATCAGATAGCGGTTTACTGTAGGGAACCTATGGTAAATTATACAAGTAAACCTTAAAAATATGAAAATGGCATGAGACATTTATGTTGGTGTTAATATGGTAATATAGTCATTCTTCACCAATAAAGCAATCAGCCACTAGTAGTCTAGGTGAAGCAATGCCGTAGAAAATGCAGAACAAATTAGTGTCTTTTCGCACATTTTGAGCAAATTAAAAATCATGTTTTTGCCCCTAATTTTCTTACTGAACAACGTTTTTCCGTTTTTATTTCTTATTGTTGGATGTCTTTGAAGCCTTCTAACATGTGGTGGATTTCATCAAAAAAAATCCTTACGAAAGTGGTTTTATTAGGGGTGGGTCCCTAGGAACCCCCCCCGTTCATTGCACTAACGGAAGTGCAAACCCTTATGCAGTTAAGTGTTCAGCTGACGTTTGGGCTTCCACCACCCCCCACAACGGTTTGGTAGATGCAAGCACACCCCCGTGTCTTGGGACGGATTTGCACGCAGGTGGTTCATCGTAGTACGTAGTGAGTTCATGCAAAGTTTGGAGAGTCTCTCTTCAACACGTGTGAAGTCTGCATCTTGTACCATAATTCCAAGATCGTCTGCAAGATGATAAAAGACAGGTTCCTGCACTGGTTGGTCGTTGGTATAGATGTGAACAAGGAGAGGTGCGAGCACAATCCCTTGTGGGTTAGTCATTCTTGAACCTACTTGCATCAGCTCTTCTTCGCTCCTAGCTGAACAAAGAAAATCCTTTTGCAAGTTACCAACAGCTATATGGTGGCGTTAGTCTTCAAGAGGACTAGAGTGGTAAATAATGAGAACTTTGTGAGGTGGTCAATAGTTATGTAGCGGTATGTTATGTATGGTAACTAGATAACAGATTGATAGAGATATTGATAAGGACTGGCAAAAATGGCATTGGCAAAAATGTGCATAAAAATATTGATGAATATAACGACTGAAACACTATAATAGTGCAGAATGGATCATCAGCTATTTTGTATCAAAAATAAGTGTTTTAAAAAAACTCATATAAAGTAAAAGTTGCGGTAGTATTCTTTATTGTCGCTAGGAGCAATTCCCATAAACCCAAGGAAAGGGTCACTCGTATGATTTTTTTGTCCGGGTGGTTTTAAATGTCGTTAGGAATTAGACATATGAATTTCAAGGTGCATTTTTAAAGGGATTATTAACACTTAAGGTGTGTGTTCCGATGTCTTTGGGACCCCCCTGATTTACCGAAAGTAGTACGATTGTTATATCAGATGAAAGGCCGTATTTTCTCATGTCGTCCTGAAATTGAGCCCTCGAATCCATTCCATTCCCAAAAAATAAAAAAAACCGCCGTTTTTAGTGGGTTAACATTTAATAGCACAGTATTGGATAGGGCTTTGAAACATGCATTATTGGCGTATACCATCAAAACCGCAAGTTTCACCACTGTATTGATGGGGTTGTATTGGCAAGTGCCAGGCCTCTCATAGCAGGTAGAGAACACAATACACATTAAATCGGAAACAACCACCTTTAAACTCACCATGATTGAAAACTGGCCACATTTAAAAAGCAACCTAAGGGCATGAAAGTGTTGAGTAACAATGGCGGTTATGTAGAGATATGCAAATAGGTTTATTAAAATAGATGGCCATGAATTCATTTTGATTGTTTTTAATTCAAAACCTCATTTTAGCAGTTTTGAGCCTAAAATATGTCTTAAACGAGTGGATATGGCCGCAACTTGTTATGGCGCAATTTCAATGGCGGCACTTTTGTTATTCAAATTATGCCTTAAGTTGTCACCTTGGAAGTCTGATAATTACATGTTTATGTTATATTTGAGAAATAGTGTTAATTATTAACCTTTAGAGTAGTGGAGTTCATTCATATGATACCTTGAATGTTGAAAAGTCAAATTTCTCAAATTTACGAAAAAAAATGGCGGCCATTTGGGTTTGTTGCAAAATAGGTTTTAATTAAGAATGTTTATATTTGACTTATGGTGGTTGCAATTATCAAACATCTATGTTAACATTTTTTACCAAAATTACCCTTCTACAAGACACGGTATGGCTGAAAAAGTAATGGAGCAACTTGAATGGCGGGCCATGTTGTTTATGCAAATTAGCAGGCTTAAGCTACTTACTTTGGAAAGTCTATCATGCAGAAAAGTATTTAAGTTGAAGTGTCTAACAAGTTGGTAGTACTCTCGTTTTGCTAATCTATATGGTACCCATATTGCCAAATATCACCTCGTGGCCCAAGCACTATTATCCTACGTGGACGTACGCGGGCGTGTATTTGACAAACTGATACTCATCTAAATGCATGGTTAGGGAGATGTTCGATTTATGTTGTACTTTGAACATGTTTTGATCTATGCCTGCAAGCGGTAAAGCACTGCCATTGATATGTGGAAAATGGATGGTCATTATTCAAGATGGCCGCAGTTTCCCCGCCCAAATTCATTTTCCATTCTAGTTATTTGTCAGACCTGACAATCGGGATGGGGAGAGATCTTTATTTAGTAAATCTTATCAAGAGTATTAATTCAAACACAATGGGTTAACTAGTGGCCGGGGGCACTCCCTATGTGACGTGATGGGTATATGTGCCTCCGCGACGTGAAAAATAGGATCCTTGCAGTAAGAATGTATAAAAAAAATACCGGGTCATTCCGTAAACAAGCCTGCATAAAAATGGGGTCATCCAGTAGGAAACTTAAGAACCTGAAGGTACAAGAGAAGTGCCTCTTTTCCAGGGTTCAAATTGCCATGAAATATTCAAAATTGTGCCATGAAAAAAAATTATAAAATTGCTAAAGGGGACGTAAAAGATTGAATTAGTGTTCCAATTATTTTAAAATTTTGAATTTATGTATTTTGTTGTGTAAATACTGTTTGCATCTTAATGCTTGTGAATGTATGTGAACATTTAAAAAAGGGGGTCATCGGGTAAATCAAAAAATGTGGAGATTTATAACCAAGGTTAATTTTGTTAAAATTAGACTTTTGCAGTCTATACACTAACATATTATTTCCAGTTCTTTGGCTTACATATCATCAGTAGATGGTCAAAATGGTTCGACCCCTTGTACCCATACTACATTGTCCTTGCAAAATTTAGAGTCGCCCAGCATTGTTCGAAGTACTAACCAGTCAATATACTTTTGAGCATCGGGGATCCCAAAAACATCACCAAAAAACTAGATCAGCAACCAAACCATGAAATTCTGTACTGCGATCATTTTCAAAGTGCAGGGGGCATTGGAATCTTTCTGAGCAATTTTAAGATTTTCGCCATTGCATGCTCGATTAGCCAGACGTTGTATCATTCAATCTATTTGGAAAGTTACGATTGCAATACATTTCCAAAACAAACAACCCTTATTCAAACAGTGGCGGACCAGGATTTTTGGAACGAGCGGGCGTGGAATTGGCTGCCTATAAACACAGCTAAACAGGAACTCGACTGTGTCTTCTTCTGTACGGTTTCTAAAATAGGACAAAATTAAAATTAGAAAATCTGTTTAGCCAATCTTTTAGAACTTGAGAGAGGTCAAATAAAAAGTCAATTATGACTCTCTCGGAATTGGGACCCATGGAGTAGGGGTCAAAGGTCAAAATATTCAAATTATGGTTACATTTCAGTCCCCATACTCACCAGAACTGTCCAATGTAATATGACCTCACCGTCATGTTTTCACATGTCGATACCTTGCAACAATCTGTCCAGGACATCCCATTAGCCATACTTACACAGTCTGGCAACTTGCCAAGACTCTTGGGCCATTATTGCAGGGTAAGAAATCTAAAACAACGTCTGCAACAGCTTTGCCATTCATCCACTTCATGATCAAATTACCATCAGAACGTACATCCACCAATACCATTGGGGCTTGAGTATATGGAGAGGCTGCTACGGCACCATAGGCAGTCCTCACATAGGGGAAGCAGGCCAGATTCAATTTATGGCTTTTCTTTGCTCTAAACAATTAGTAACGCCGCAAGTTGTTCTCATCTTGAGTGACCTGCTACATACACAACGTGAACTCTCTGCAAATAAGTTCATCAGCCAGTAAGCGCCAACACACACACACACAACACAGAGAGAGAGAGAGATGTCCACTTGAAATTTGTTCATTTCCTCGAGAATACCAGCTCTAAAAAGCTCACAAGATAGACCGACACACCCTTTTTCCGCACACCATACTGCACCCAAGTTTGAATCAGTTTGAAACTGATCCTCAGCCTGGCACTTCAACATGACATTAGCTGCAATATGTTTATGAAGTTGGAACTCAAGAACCACAGACTAGGTACATCAAAGGCATGCCCTCTATACAGTAATTGATGTAAAAAAAATGAACTGTCAGCTTTTTGCTGCAAAGGCAATGTTATGGATAAAAGCTCCTAAAATCCATTTCCAACTCAAAGTTCACAATGAGTGACTAGATCACCCATCAAAGACGTGAACAACTTGCCAGCTTCTCCATTGAGAAGGTCTGACCCTTCCTGCAGATGAGATGTTCCATTGTCTGTGGTTCTGTTCCACAACCACATGTATCTCCTGGATGCTTCACTAGCCGACCTGCAAAGAAACCCTATAGATCGGCCGATTCTGGTTCTTATTCTGTTGAGGCATCGCAATTCAGTCCATTTGGAGTCAGCTCCAGGTGAGATGCTCATCACGTTCAATACCAAATAGATATTACTTGGTTGATACAATTCTTTTCTTTCTACAATGCAACTCTCTTAAGCTCCTTAGTGAAACCCTGATTCAAAGGTTTGATGACTTTGCTTAAGAAACTCTCTCCTGGAATTAAGGTGGTTGGCAGCAGTATTTCCGGACATAGTGTCTCACATTAGATTACTTGGCACTACGCTCTTGCAATGCTCGCTACCTACTGTTGGAGCAATTCCTGCTAGGCTTTGTATAAACGGTTCTCCCGTGATGTTATTTGCGTGAGCATACTTACACTCTTCGTCTTCTTGATTTGTCTTAGACGAAAGAGTGCGGTCCCCAACTCCTAGGTATAGAGGGTTATCGCAGTGCTCCAGGGGGTGTTCCGGACCGGTTACTTAACACTTAACTGCATAAGGGGGGGGTTCCTAGGGACCGCCATTTTTGGTTTTTCATCAGCGGCGATTTTACGCTTCAATTCTTTGGTTTGATAATTTTTGTATTTGCTAACTTGTCGTTGCGCGTGCATTGGTGCAAAAAAAATCCAATCCTCGCGTTTCGTTTTTTTTGCGTTAATTAGCATGGTCCCTATGAGCCCCCCCCCCTTATCAACTAACGGAAGTACCCACGAAAAATAAAAAACTCTTATTAGAGTTACTGTGATTCTGATTTTCTAATGCAAACAGTACCCTAGTGACCCTCACAAGTAATAATAATTAAAATCTTGGGAAGTATAGTAAGCCAATGGAGCCATAAAATTTATATCTCATGTATCGGTTTCTGTAGGAACTATGGTAAATTATACAAGTAACCTTAAAAAATATGAAAATGGATTAGACATGTATGTTGGTGGGCTTAATATGGTAAATATAAGTTCCCAGTTCTTCACCAATTAAGCAATCAGCACTAGTCTAGGTAAAACAATGCCGTAGAAAATCGCGAAACAAATTAGTGTCCTTTTTGCACATGTTTGACGCACAACATTAAAATCAATGTTTTGCCCCATGTTCTTATCTGAACACTTTCTTTCTTTCCGTTTTACTTTCTTTTTTTGAGTCGTTGAAGGCCTCCTAACATGTGGTGGCATTTCAACATCAAAAAATCCTTTAGGAAATGGTTTTAATAGGGGTGTTCCCTAGTAACCCCCCCCTATGCACTAACGAAGTGCAAACCCCTTATTATCAGTAAGTGTTAAGCTGACTTTTTGGCTCCACGGATTGCGTAGATGGAAACCACACACCCGTGTCTTGGACGGAATTGCACGTAGGTGGTTTCCTCGAAGTAATTAGGAGTTCATCCAAAGCTTGGAAGTCTCTCTCACAAGTGTGAAGTCTGCAGCTTGTACGCTAATTCCAAAATCGTTTGCATATTAGATAAAACGACAGGTTCCTGCACTGGTTTGTCGTTGGTATAGAGATGTTGAACAGGCAGAGGTGCGAGCACACTCCCTTCTGGTATCACATTCTTGAGCCTACTTCATCATCTCTTCTTCGCTCCTAGCTGAACAAACAAAGAACTCCCTGAGTTTGCAAGTTACCAACAGCTATATTGTGGCGTCGTCTCAAAAGAGACTAGTGGCAAATACGTGTAATGAGAACTTTGTGAGTTGGGCAATAGTTAGGGTATAAATGCTGTATGTTATGTATTGTTACTAAAACAGAGATTGAACGATATTGCCAATGACTGGCAAAAATGGCATTGGCAACATGTGCATAAAATATTGAAATAACTACTGAAACGATATAATAGGGGCAGAAATGGATCATCAGAATTTTGTAATCAACAATAAGTGTTTTAAAACTTTAAATAGAGTAGTTATCTTTATATTGTCAGATGCTAGGAGCAATTTCCCCATAAACCCAAGGAAAGGTTCCACGCTAAATGATTTTTTGTCCGGGTGGGTTTAAAGGCTTTGGTGGGATTCACATATGAAATTTCAAGGCAATAGATTTAACACTAAAGGTGTGTGTTCCGATCGTCTTTGGGAGCCCCCCTGATTTACCCCGGAAGTAGTCATCGATTTTTATATCAGATACAGGCCGATTTTTCTCATTGTCGTCCTGATTTTAGCCCTCGAATTCATTTCATTCATTCCCAGATATAACACAAAAAAACCGCCGTTTTAGTGGTTAACCACTTTTAATAGCACAGTATTGATAGGCGTTTGCAACATGCATTATTTGCTCCTACCATCAAAACCGCAAGTTTTTCCCACTGTACTTGATGGGTTGTATGTTGCCAGTGCCAGGCTCTCATACAGGTCAGAGACCCAAGAACATAAAAATCCGGACAACCACCTTTAAACTCCCCATGAATTGAAAACTGCCACCATTTAAAAAGCAACCTACTGCTGAAATGTTAGTAACAATGGTGGCGGTTTTGTAGATATTATGCAAATAAGTTATTACAATAGATGGCCATGAAGTCATTGTGATTGTTTTTATCAAACACCTCATTTTAACAGCATTTTTGAGCCTAAAATATTTCTTCAACGAGTCTGGATAGCCGAAATTAGTTATGGCGCAATTCAATGCGGCCCATTTGTTTTTTTCAAATTTACTTGCCTTTTTTAAGTTGTCACCTTGGAAGTCGTCATACATCATTTTAGAGTTATATTTGAGAAATAGTGTAATTATAAACTTTGAGTAGTCGTAAGTTCATCCATAATGATACCTTGAATGTTGAAAGTCAATATTCTCTCAAAATTTACGAAAATGGGTCGGGCCATTTGGATTTGTGCAAATTAGGTTTAATAAGAATGTTTATTTTGACTTCTGGTGGTGTCCATTATCAAACACTCATGTTAACTTTTTTACCAAATTACCCTTCTATCCTACAAGACACGGTAGGGCTGAAACCAGATATGGAGCAACTTGAAAATGGCGGCCAGTTTGTTTTAATGCAAATTAGCAGGCCTTAAGCTACTACTTTTGGAAATTCTATCATGCAGAATTTAATTTAAGTTGAAGGTGTCTTAAAACAAGTTGGTAGTACTCCTGTTTTGTGGGCCACTCTATATGGTACCCATATTCCAAATGATCACCTCGTGGCCCAATCACGATTATCCTACGTGACGTATACGCCTCGTATGTGACAAAACTGTATAGGCCATAAATGCATGTTGAGGGAGATTTTCGATTTCGGTTAGTATTTGAACATGTTTTTTGCATGCTAAAGGGCCTGCAAGTGTAAAAGCACTTGCAATTTGATCTGTGGAAAATGAAATGGTCCTTATTCCAAGATGGCCCAGTGTCCCCGCCCAAATAATTCATTTTCCATTCTAGATGATTTGTCAGACTACAATCGGGTGGGAGATCTTATTTAGTAAATCTTATCAAAGAGTATTAATTCAAACCAATTGTTCTTAACTCGTGCCAGAGCGTGCACTCCCTATGTGAGTGATGGTATATTAGATGCCTCGCGACTGAAAAATAGGATCCTTCAGATAAAATGTATAAAAAAATAGCCGGTCATTCCTTACACAATGCATCAAAATGTGGTCATCCCAGTTGAGACTAAACCCGAAGTTAAAATGGATGCCCCACTCTTTCCAGGGTTCACCTTGCCTGCCCCTCCTCCCCTTTGTTGCCCCTTCCCTTCTCATACTTGCTAACGGACTAACCATGTTGCAATTTTCAGTGTTCCAATGTCTTTAAAAAGGGTGGGAGATTTATGCAAACTGTATGAAAAAAAGTGGCTAGCATGAGAAAACGGGGGTCACTGAGTATTGCACATTTAAAAAGGGGGTCAATCGGTAATATCAAAAATGTGAGAGTTATAAACCAGGTTAATTTTGTAAAAACATTATGACGTTATTTGGGGGCAGTTATACCCTAACATATTTTTAAAGTTCTTTTGGCTTCATATCATCGTAGAGTTCAACAAATGGTTCGACCATTTTTACACACTACCTTTGTCCGTTGCAAAAATTTATAGAGTGCCAGAATTGTCGAAGTACTCACAGTCCCAATATACGTTTTTAAGCATCTGGGATCCCAAAACATCCCCCAAACACTAGATCAAGCACCGAAACATGAAATTCTGTACTGGCTCCTCATTTCAAAGTGCAGGGGCACTTGCACTTTCTGACAATTTTAATATTTCGCCTCAGCTATGATTAGCCAGACTTGGTATCATCAATCTTTTGGAAGTTACATTGCAATACATAGTCAAAACAAACCAACCCTCTGGTGCAAAACAGTGGCGGATCCAGGATTTTGGAACGAGGGGGCGTTGAATTGGCTGCCAATAACACAGCTACACAGGAACTCGACTGTGTTCCTTTCTCTTCTGTAGCTGTTTCTAAATAGAAAATTAAAATAGATAATCTGTTTAGCCCATCTTTAGGACTTGATGAGAGGTCAATCAAAGTCAATTATGACTCTATCGACTTGACCCATGGATTAGGTGTCAAAGGTCAAAATACTTCAAATATGTACATTTCAGGTACCACTCTTACCGATTCAGCATGATTGGTTTGACTTATGCATTACTTGACTTGAGGAATTACAAAATAAATGGGTAGAGGGTTAATTATCTGGGTCATCTGGATTCTTCCCCGCCTAACTTATACTTGCTCTTGCAAAAGCCAAAGTCTAGTTTATTCTTTACAAGACGGCCGTTCAGGCCGTCTTGTTTCTGTTTTTGAGTGGGTCTTTCTCTTCTTCTGAATTCTTCTTCTACAATACGGCCGTTCGCCGTCCTTGTTCGTTTTGATTGCGTTCCTTCTTCGTCTTCTCTCTTCTTTCTTCTTGCTATCAACCCTCCTTCAACTGCTTCTCCTCGGCCAATCGTTTGACTTATTGTGACTAGACTTACATCGAATGACCGCTGACTTGGACCATTTTGTCATATGACATTGACCCCTTCTGACCTTGACTGGCCCCAGGGCATCAAATATGTGGATTTAATTGTCAAAATTAAATCTTCTCTCCATGAGCTTACGGCCGAATCGACCAAGTTCTTCACAGGAACACTGATCCTGCCGCATATAGGGTGTTCAGGATAAGGAGTCAAAGGTCATTATGGGGCTCATTTTACCGGTTTGAAACCCAAAATTGTGAAAAATATTCAAAAAATCGCTGTCCTGACAAATTACATAACAGAGTGACTTCATTAGAGCACATGTATTATACCGAGGCAGGGTCTTCGGGTTGTCTACAGTTTCAGGATCGAATGTCATTAAGGGGTCCTTATCCCCGGTCAAAAAACTCAAAAAATATCCAAAATATTCAAAAATTTTTATCTCAAACCCAAACATGTACAGTACCTTAACTTGTAGATTTGCATTTATGTTACCTGGTGTATGCAGGTATTTTTACTTTTGGAGGTCAAAGGTCCATTTAAGGTCATTTCCTTTCCGGTTTTACGGTAAATAATTTCAAGAATTTTACTCCCAGAACTAAGCTATATTAGCATTTTTCTTATTGTGGGATTGGAACAATGCATTTTTGTTGTTTACACGCAGGTTTTTTTTATACCGCGGGAGTCAAAGGTCATGATAAGGGGGTCCAAAAGGTAAATTATTGCCAACAATGCTAAAGAAATAAGACCCAATTGGTGGGGTCTATATCGGAAATGGCAGCCATAATACGAAGATCAATCATGCTATGGGTTACATGTGGTGGGGGCTGTGCGAGTTGAAAAAAGTGGTAACAAGTTAAGAAATGAGGTAGACTGCGGAGTAAAATTCTATGATGAGAGTCGTACGAACGCCCAGAGTGGTGGGCAAGCGTCAAGGGGGTCAAGGTGTCAAAATCGTAGCAGCAACAATACAAATCAACGCCATTTGAGAGCGGATTACAAGGAATGGTGGGATAGCAAACTACCAATAGGTAGTCAATACCTGCGGTGCCCGCCTGGCGTTGCCTTATAACACTTTAAACAATGACACATGTATGTTTTGCTGGTATTATCTTCGTCCCAGTCCGTATATACCTTTGCACGTAGGTTTCGCAATCGTTGTATATTACTCTCAACAACAGATGCGAGCGAAAGTCGTCAGTGAGCGACATGTGCGCACTGTAGACATGACCATAGTCTATTGTATTCCACTGATCTCAATGCTAAGAGATATAATATCTCTTATGCAAAGGCAAACCACGATGATGATGATGGCTACTGAGAAAGTTCAGACATTGCAAGATGCGACTCATCGCTTGTGTCACATTTTGTGTCGACAATGAGAACAGTTGGTGTCAACAAGAGCAGTGTCACCGGTCTAAGGGATCAGCCTAGAGTGGCGGCTGCTACTCAGGGCCATCACTATATACCCAATACGTGGTCCCTAATTATTGAACAGATGTAATGCCAGGTTGTGACGACCAAGAAGAGTGCCGTGTGTCTCTGCAGACAAGCGCGCGGCAACACTCAAAATCTAGTTACAGGCTCGCGCGTCTATCTCGACTCTCAGATCCACGTGTTTTTTACGCGTGCGGTGGAGGCGTGAGAGCTTGTCAATCAATACTTGACTCCCTCGGAGCTGCGGGTGGGGGGGGGAAAAAATGTCGACGCTCCACACATAACAAAGCAATGTGGATACATGGTGACAATTCATTGACTGCGCAACGACTTCTATGAGAGCTCGTCTCCTGTCTTTTTCTGTCAGGTACTTCATACACTTGGGATCTTGTCACACTTTCCGGATGACAACAAAAAGTACATGTAGAACTACCAACGAGGGTTCCAAAATGAGTGTAGGGGAGGAGGTGGATAGATAAAGGGTGTGGTTAAATTCGGTGCGGGTAAAAGCCGAAAGCCGCGCGGCAGACCTTCCAACAAAACGGGTTGAAATCAGTGGTACACCAAGGGGGACTACGGAATTGATCTCATGGTCACTGACGGGACGAGCGAGGGACAGATCACGTCTGGGGTCACATGACAGTGAGGCGGAAAATGGAGACGAGAGAGAGCACTAATGGACGGCGGTTCATGGATTACTGGTTGAGATGTTCGACATGGTAATAACTAGGTCGCTTGTCGACAACCGGGCGTAAGGAGGAAACAAATCCGCGGGCACCAAGCCCATGAAAAGCTAGAGAGGTCAGCATTGCCGCGAGGTACCAATAGATTACGTATGATTGAGGCAGTTGAAGGCGTCGTAAATGACTCAGGACAAGACGAAGCTGCGCGTGTTAGCATAGACCACCCTCACAAAGGGGGGCCTAGGACGCTCCGGCTGGGGGTCTCCAAGACACTGTTGGTTGCGGCGTATTGGAGGGATACGATCTCGGGGTAGTCAAAAACCACAAAAAGCCGGCCAAAGTAAGGCAAATCATTGCCCGCCCACCGCTCTCGCGACGGCTTGTCCTACCCGGTAAGACAGTACCGGAACGTCAAATCACGAATACGTGACACAAAGCACCGAGGCAAAGTACCGTACTTGGTCGCATAAAAGAGTGTGAACTCCAGTACTGTGTGGGAGTCAAAGGTAAGTAAGGCCTGTCCAATTGCCGGGTTAAGGTAAATAAGTTCAGAATTTTATCTCCAGAACTAACAGTAGTAAGAAGTTGTTTGATTGCAGGGAACAATGCATTTTGGGGTGTAACGAGTTTTTTTTAACGATCAAAGGTCATGAAGGGGGGCAAAAGGGCAATTTGGCCAAAACAATGGTTAAAATAAGACCAAATTGATTTTATCTTAGCCTAAAGGGACAGATAAAGCCCGTTCTTACTACAGTGATGGAAACATTAAAGTAAAGAGGTCTATGATAGTCTCGATCCCAAGGTCAAAGTCAAGGTAAAGGGTCAAAATTTACAAACACGCTCCGATTGAACTAAATTTGACAGGACTAATCATCTTTAATGGTCACTACAGAAAAAATTACAGTTGACCCTATTCGTGACCCAGGGTCACGTTGTAGAGGGTCAAAGGTAAAATCCCTAACATGCTTGGATTGAGTTTCAACTCAATAATATTGATCCTTGTAAGTTGTTAACACGTAAACAAACATTTAATGACTTTGTGTATGTGACAGATTGGTGAAATTACAGGGGTCAAAGGTCAGTCACCTCAAAGTCTTCAGTGGATCACCATCCAGTCCCAATACGGCCGTCTTGTAAATTAATCGTCCCATTCGTAGTTCTCTTTCTTTCTTCGTGTCCAACAGTCACATATCTCAGAGCATTTAACATCCCATAATAACCAGAACTGGTCACAAGGACAAGTACAGCCACAGAACCTTTTTGACATTACCCTATTGGTGTCAAAGGTCAACATAGGGTCACAAGGGGTCAACAAGTTAAACCATGCAAAAAAATCTAGACTTAGCTTATTAGCTTTAAACTCCAAACTAATACTGTCATCTTGTAGGACTTGATCAACACTACAAAAATAAAAAAACTACTTCAAAATTAATGTGACCTATGGTGGTTAAGGGTCAAAGGTCAAATATTCCAATTACGTACCCTTCAATCACTACTCCTCCTACGATTAAGTACTTGATCGTGTTAGTCATGCATATTAATTAGCTTGAGCCATTTTAACAAAGTTATGGGTCAAGAGGTCATATTGGGTCATCTGGGGTCACAGAGGTCAAACATATTTACTGTTGTGTAAAATTTAAAACAAGGTCAAATCCAAAATTCTTTTTATCCCACCCTGTAGTACTTATTCGAGGTCAATAAAGTAAATCATACCCCATCACATGACCCATTTTTTAGGGTCAAAGCAAATACCTCAAATTACGTTATACTCAATACTACTTACTCCTTTTTAAAACGATTACATAGTATGATCACGTGGACGCATGTAATGTGATGCGCTTGACAATCCCCCCAAAGTTACTTAATGAAATTTTGATCAAAGGTCATTTGGTGTCACAGGAGTCCAAGACTGATTTTCACTAAAATGTTTGTTCTACAAGTTCCGTCTGAGTAACTCTCGACTGTGTCAATCTGTAGACAGAATCAGTTCTTTCTTTCTTTCTGTCAACATGCTAATAGATCTCCGACATGAAACATCCCAGTATTGACCAAACTGGTCGAAAGCACAATCCCTCCACAAGAAACTTTTGACAAGACCTCGATTGGTGTCAAAGATCACGATTGTCACACAGGGGTCAACAACGTTACCCATGCAAAAAATCCTAAAATTAGTCTCAAATCTCAGAACTAATGCTTCATCTTAATAGGGGCTTTTGATCACACTACCACTATGATTTTCATAGACACATGGATTTAGGGGTCAAGGTCAAATACATCAAATTACTTAACACTTTGCAACTCACTACTTCCCTTTACAATTACATAGTATGATCACGTGACTCATGTACGGTGCAGCTTGACATCCCCCCACCAAATTTACTTAATGAATTTTGATATCAAGGTCATCTGTGGGCCTAAGGTCAATGACCTGTACTGTGTGTAAAATTTAAAACAAGGTCAATAGAAAATCGTTTATTAAAATTAATCCCCATCCTTTAGTACTTGATTAGAGGTCAATAAAGTCAAGGGTTACCCATGACCGGACCCTGGGTTTTTAGGGGTCAAAGGGCAAATACATCAAATGACGTACACCTTCAAATCACTACTCCTTTAACAGATTACATAGTATTATCCCGTGACTCATGTATGTGTGCAGCAGTTTAACATCCCCCACAAAAGTTACTTAATGCATTTGGATCAAAGGTATCTTAGTCACTAAGGTCAAATTCCGTTACTGTGTGTAAAATTTAAAACAAGTCAAATAGAAATATTTTTAGCCCATCCTGTAGTACTGATGAGAGGTCAAATAAATCCTTCACCAAAGTTCTAGTCCAGGGATCAAAGTTCATTAAGGGTTCACTTCTGGTCTAAGGAACCTCGATTGTGTTCAGATCTGTAGAGACAATCTAGTTCTTTCTTTCTTTACACAGTCGAGGAACTCTCGACTGTGTTTTTCTTCTGTACGGGTTTCTTTCTTCTTCTTCTTCTTCTTCTTTCTTTCTGTCAACAGCTAATATCTCAGACATGTGAACATCCCATATAACCAAACTTACTGTCACAGACCCAGTACATGCACAGAAACCTTTGACCTGACCCGATGGTGTCAAAGGTCCGATAGAAGAGGTCACATAGGTCAACAACGTTAACCATGCAAAAAATCTGGAATTAGCCTAAATCTCAAAACTTAAGTGCTGTCAGCTTGTAGGACTTGATCAACACTACAAAAAGTCAATAATTATTTTGTCCATATTACACTGATTTAGGGGTCAAAGGTCAAATAAATCAAAATACGGTTACACTTCAATCACTACTCTTTAACAGATTACATCGTATAGCACGTGCCTCATTGGTATGTGGTGGCAGCTTGACCTCCCCAAAAAGTTACTTTAAATGACATTTTGATCAAAGTTGTCTTGGGTCCTAGGTCAACTCCTTGCTGTGTGTAAAATTAAAACAAGGTCAAATAGAAAATCTTTTTTATCCATCCTAGTACTTGATTAGAGGTCAATAAAGTCAATCATACCCCATCACCTGACCCATGTTTAGGGGTCAAAGTTCAAAATACATCAAATTACGTTAACCTTCAAATCCCTACTTCTACAGATTAAATAGTATAACATCATGTGATCATGGATGTGTGGTAGTTTTGACACCCCCTACCACATATACTTAATGAATAATGTTGAATCAGTCATCGGGGTCACAGGGGTCAAAAGTTCATTTTTATCAAAAATACGCTATTCCAAATCGACAGATAACATGCATGGTCCGTGACTAATGCTACGAAGCAGCTGAGATCCTTCACCCAGTTCATAAGTCACAGGGGTCAAGGTCATTAAGGTTCACTTCTTGTCTGAGTACCCTCGACTGTGTTCAGA
>JAMKCH010045985.1:0-126779 GCA_023653785.1 Ophioderma brevispina | reverse complement strand
ACATTATGAATTCTTCATAATTGTGATAGTGCGCCGATATTGTTGAAATCGGGGGTTTTTTTTTGACAATTATCTTAAAAACCTTGTGACTTTTGGCTATAAAGGTATTAATGACCCCCATAATTGGCTATTCCGCAATTTTGAGTGGTCTCGCAACATTCTAGGTCCAACGGTTCTGTAGATAACAGTCAGTAGTACTTCGCTCCCAAAAAGGGGCGTGATCCCCCAAAAAGGGCGTGGCCATTTCATAATTTTACGGGTCAGTGGGGAGGGAAATTATGTTACCAACAAATATTGTCCTGGGACTTCAATTAGTCGGCTTCTGAAAAGTTTAGCTCTGGACATACTAATGCATACATAAAACCCACCATGAGCTAAGAGCTCAGTGAACAATGAATCATAAAACAGAAGGTGCTGAAATTGAAACAGTAGGCTGTACACACAAGGGTTATAATGTATTATTACATGCCTGCTTGTGTGCAATCTTTCGCCTTGCAGGTGAAATAGGCCTCATTTTTACAAAATTTCAATCAAAATATGCATTTTCATGAAATGCTTCATTGAGTCAACAAGCCAGTCTAGGTAGTGGCTTTTGAGATGGCTTACCAATAAATGACTGACTTACGGTTGTAACTGGTATGAATTAAACCAGGGTTGAACGGGTTTAAGCCCGACAGCAGAAATCAGCTCTATAGCACAAGCTCTCTTATCGATTAGTGCCAATGCGACTTAATCACGGCTTGCTTCGGAAACTCATTCAACATTTTTATTCACTGTGTTGTGGCATAGAACTAATGCCATTACTGGGAACTGGGACTTTTCCCGACACCCAGGCTTCAACTGGGTACTTTTGGTGTTTACTTGACATTGTGGGTGGGGTTTTTAAGGAGAACTAACAATGCCGGCTCATGATAGCAAGAGAAGTACTAATATTAGTGAGTGGTCCATGCTGCATTTGCTTTTAAAGAGCAAATAGCATTTGAAACGGAATAACTACCAATTTGTATTGGTCACTCAAGAACTATTTATAGTAGATGCAACCCATGGTCACCTCTAGTAATTTTCGAAGGTTATGGGCATTGAATGAGGGGCATGTGCATTGGGTGGAAATTAAAACTTCCATGCAAAATCTATTCAAAAGTGTTATCCGATAGCAGAAGAAAAATCAATTTAGCTGATGAAAGATCAAGTCATCGCGTAAGTGCATTGATATCTAGATATCTCTCAAAACATTCTAACTAATCGTATTGCTTATTTGATTCAACGTACACCAGGGAGCTGAATGTACTGACTTTGAGCGATCGGGTTTGTGGATACCGAAGGAACACAAAGACTTCATGAAACCGGTGGAATCGGCCCATTTATTTTCTTTTTCTGCCTCGCTCTCCCAACTAATCGACACTGTCCAACACTATCCCTGGTGACACGAGGGTTGAATTTACTGTATTGATGACAGCGTTTTTTGTAGCGTAAATAGAACAAGTAGGGCATGGAGGATATCACACCATGGACAAAACGCCTGATTCCTAAATAACGACCCGCATATGACAATGGCCACAGTGAGCAAAGTATGTGATTGAAAGGTGTGCAGGGAATTCAGCTCCTGTTCTGTTCCTACTACAGACAAAACACTCTATTCTTGCATAATTTACAAAAAACTCAAGATTCAATTTGCCAAGTTAATGAAGCAATTTTGGTCCTGAATCCTCCCAGGGTGGTTCCCCACAAACTTTCGTTGGGGTTCCTGTTGAGGGTGTAAGTCCACCATGCGTACTTGCCCATGTAACGTGCCCAAAAGGATTGTCATTGGTCAATTGGGACTGGTGTTACCTCGGTAGTTGCGGCCTTGTGACAGGGCCACCAATCAGCGGGTGGCTTAGTTAAAACTTAGGGTTTCCCGCGAATTTTGTCTGCTGTGGGGACATTTTGCTCCCTTTTGTCACAATCCAGCTGGAGGAAGACAGTGCGGTATGGTTCCGAAAATCCCCACCTCCCACCCAAGGGGTACTGGGTTGGGGTCCCTCAGTGGGGTGACTGAGGGGTGCACCACAGGTCGGTGGCGTTAGTTTGGCTTGTCCAGGCTGGGGCATCCCTCCTTCGCTATGATAATGTTTGCCTTGGGTAAACCTTACCCGGTATGGGTTAAGAGGGGGATGAAGGCCAGCCTTTCTGGCTTAGATCTTGAGATTGGCCACTAGCATTGGTCTCTCTTTTGTGTGGCACGGGTTTAGTACCCATTCCTACTGGAAATGCTTGTGTGTATTACCAGTGTGTTTTCAATAAATTGGTCACTGTCTATCCAGCCTTCCTGCCAACAATGTAATTACCGACCCCTGTGTTTCTATCGTGTGGATTTGAAAGCGTGATTTCTGGGAGCAAATGGTCATATCCCCTTCTTAGGACTGCATAAATGAAATAATGACTTCAAACTTTTTGACGTTTATGTCCAAAGGTAGGAGCAGGTTTTGGCTAGATCAGTCCCGTACGCAGGGGGTGCGGTTTCACCCCCCCCCCAATTTGGACAACAGGCCCACTTTTTGCTGATTTTTTTGCATAAAATGCCTCCAAAATTTAAAGATATTTGACAAGAAAGTTCCACATTTGTCAAAAGTCAAAAAAAAGGGGCTTGAGTCCACTTTTACCAAAAAATGCCCAACAAAAACAAAGCAAAATAAAATGCTGACACCCGAAAAAATCAATTTTTAGTTGGTAGTTTGGGCAGGCATTTATTTGTTATGATAAACAAATCACAGGGTTCCCAATTATTCCTCTAGAGCCAGTTTCGTTAGAAGAAGCAAAAAAAATGTGTACTAAATTTAGAGAATAACGGTATGATTTGGGGAAACGGGTACCGAATTGAAATCGCGACACTATTCTTTTGACGTACGTGGAAGAACTCGTTCGAAAGAAGCAAAAATGTGTACTAAATTTAGAGAATAAAGGTATGCTTTTGGGAACCTGTACCGAATTGAAATCGGTGACAGATCCCTTTTGCGGGGAAGAACTCGGTCGTACCGGTCCCAAAATTCATACCTTTATTCTCATTCTTAAACCGATGTATAATTCAAGGTAATCTTCAATTCGCAATCTTATGCTTTAACAAAAAGAAAAGGACTGCCACCAACCCAGTGACTGTAGGCCAAAAACATATGACGCGAGTTGTGCTTCACCTACCAAATTTTAAACATCAATACGCATGCGCGTAAATCTGGATTCAAATGTCAAATGAAACCCAGGCCTCAGCCAATTTCGAAAATTGCTTAATATTTTAACAGCTGTTTAAGACTTATGTTCATAGATATGTGTGTAACTGTGGTCACACAGTTTGAGATGGTTTTGTTCAGCAAAAAGAAACATTTGCTGGCCTTTAAATTTCACCGCGGTAATGAGAAAAATACTTAACTTCTTTCGGTATCAAAACTCAATTTGAATGGAGTCAAACAGTGGGAGTGAAAGGGGATGGCGATAGGGCACCCACCTTTAAAATATCGAGAGTTATAAGTGTTGCAAAGTGAAGTTCTGGTCATTTTTAAAACCAAAACAGTGATATTTTGAGACCCAATCTTGAAAGACAATTGTCAGGCAGTAAAAGGCACCTATCTTTCCGTACTGTTCACAAGTGCAACAAGAGCCTCCAAGGTATGGAATGTAGACCAGAAGAGGCCAGAGATGAGCTAGTGTGTTTAATTATTACTGTTGGAGAGCTTTCTTGAAAGACTCCCCATCTACTATCGCACTTCCTAGTCACAATCCAAAAACAAAAAGGCATTGTAAAGTGTGGGATTCTTTCACAGTGGAGATATGAAAAACATTGGTTGCATAGGAGTGTAATGTGATTTTGACACTACCGAGCACGGCAAAAATTGACAACCTCGAGATAGAGTGCCTGATAACATCAGTGGCGTAACCAGACCTTTACAAATGGGGGGGCTGAATGGGTGCCAGACTTTTTTTGAGGGGGCAAAATTTGGGTCCTTCTCCCGAAGAACACTGTAAAAAAGGTAAGTTCATTTGGGGGGGGGGCGGAAGGGGGAGGGTGTTGTTTGGGGGGCTCTCTCCCCCCTGCCCCCCTGGGTAAGCCACTGATAACTTCAAATATAAAAAAAAAAAAAAAAATTTGGATAACTAGAACTGTTTACCCATTTTAGTGTAAGGGATGGGGGAAGAGGGTTAGAGTAGAGAAAGGTGAACAAGAGATGATTTGGAGAGGTGGCAAAACAAAGTTGGGACCAATCAATCACTAAGCTAATTTTGTTATGTGTTCATGATCTCTTTTTCAGTTGTTATTAGTTAAACCAAAGTTTTAATCCGGTTTTGTTCCCGCACCGGGGGTGGCCGGATACCCTCCACACTCATCAATACTGCTGTGTGAGGATTTATTGGAGCAAAATAATTGACCGGGATGCCTCCTGACGCCAATCACATTTCATTCAGCGTGGCCGAGCCTTTTGAGCAACTATGCCCGCCACAAGGCAGCATGTGCTGGAATGGCCGCCAGCTCTTCATAGCTGACGGCCCCTTTGTAGGTAATCTTTTTCAATTCTAACAGTGTAACCAGCTACCCTCCTCATCGATTTCTACAAAATCGATGGGGGTTGAGGTTTAGTAGCCCCGCAATTCGGTCCCTGGACAGTAGTACTGGTTACCAGATACCAGTACCAGACCCTAAAAGGAACCTGACCTGACCTATTAAAATTGGTGGGTATTGGTCTCAACCTCATTCACCTTAACTCCATCTCATATAATAGATGCATTATCTTCTTAAAACATGCTTGTTTGTTATCTTACTGAGTAGTGATTGTTACACCACAATAATCTGTGTAAATATAATAAGATTACTTTCACATGCTTTCAACCTCTGCATTAGTGTCCATGTTGTAATATTTTTAACTGGCATGATTGGATTATTTTTTTTAGAGAAATTAAAGCTGTGGGCTTGTTCTAATTTAAGTGTTCAGTTTCTCGCACTTGAAATGATAACCTGTCACTAATCCACTCACCACAGCCGTTCGATAGTAGAAAACCCAAATGTGT
Source organism: Ophioderma brevispina (assembly GCA_023653785.1). Lineage (NCBI taxonomy): Eukaryota > Metazoa > Echinodermata > Ophiuroidea > Amphilepidida > Ophiodermatidae > Ophioderma > Ophioderma brevispina. Next base: position 121,745 of record JAMKCH010045985.1, on the reverse strand, counting down.
AACTAATTATCCCATGGGACAGCATGTGTTAATTTATGTAGTTGACACATTTGTTTTCAAAGACCTTCTTGTTCATGTGCATCAATAGGAAACATTTCCTAGGCTTTAAATTTCCACTGGGGTATTGGAAAGAATGAATTTCTCTGATACCAAAATGTCAATTTTTAAAGCGGCAGAATGAGGTTGTCAATGGTCACCCCCCTTTAGGTATTACAAAAGAATGACCTCTCACCGGCTTGGATTGTGTGCTGTGCATCTGTAGGCACTTGACTTGTAATCTAAAGGTTATGGGTTTAATTCCCACGTCAGGCACCAAAATTTTAATTTACTAAATATTATTATTATTATATTTTAGAGTTAGAGATTCCATTGGCAACATCAGAGAGTGAGTAGAAAAGTAGAAAATAGTGAATAGCTACCTTATGAGATAACTCAACTGTTTATGGTCCTGGACCATGATTTGAGCAAGAATCTCAAACGTGAATTTCTGCATGCATGCCTATGCTGGTTCTCTAAAACTTGCGCTCTCATTGCCTGTAATAACTGAAGAAACAGGTACCGTACAGTTAAATTCATGTACACTCTGGAATCGGTAGTCCAAGTATGCTTACCAATGCCAAGGGGATATATCTTGATTTGATGATTATAGAAACACTTTATCTGACATTTTCTAGATAATAACATGGCTGTTCTAAATATACTCCAAGAAATGGGCCAACAGAATTCTGGCAGGTTCCCAAAGTCCCCGATCACTGTAAAATAAGGGGCTGAAATCGGTGATAATGGCGTAGATTTACATGGCTGAATTAGTATTTTGAGAATCGACGTTAAGTGTTCAGCCTACTCTTTAGAATCCTATCTGCTTAATTTTCATCCGACATGTAGTGGGCTAGGCAGGTAAGGTTAAACTTCCCATCTTAGCTAGATTAACCAAGCGGGACACAAGCGTCTCGGATGATACGCCAGCATCTTAGATTACCACCAAATCTTATGTACAGGCAGGTGTGTTCGTGCGCGATACAATCGCAGCCGGTTAAGGCATAAATCACTTGGGTGTAAATCACTAGACACAAGATTCATTGTCCTAGATGTTTACAGAGCACACCATGGACTACATTAGGTTAAGAAGGCTAGTGTATCTTCATTGTGCATCTTAGATATTAGCTACAGAAACCTTGAGATTTGCTATTTCCAGTTATATATTTTTTGGGGGGGGGGTGAGGTGGGTGAATCAATTAGTTGTGGGGTGGAAGATATGTAATTTTGTGGTAAAATTCTGTCAGAATTTGCATCCAGTTTTTATAACCTAAAAATGTTTTGAACTTCTTATGGTGATAAATCGGAACTATGAACTCGGTTCAGATTAAATTATTTTCTGCATTTGAACCTGTTCTCGTTACTGATTCCTCTACACGGAATAGAGCATCAAGACCATGTCGCTTTCCATTTGCGTGCAGCATTTTGGTGTTTTTGATTAGTACGCTATGGTCTCTGGCTTGACCCAAAAACGCTTTGCTTGTGGCTTTTAGGGAAGTCAGGTTGGTGGTCTTTTAAGTACATATCTCAAGTACCGCTAACTGATGACTAGGTATGTGTAGACTAATTCGAATGCAGTTTAATGTCAGGTCCATATATGGTAATGTGAGTTCATAATTTGGATAGTTTTTATATAATTTTGTGAGAAAAAAATGAACTTGTCATCTGTGCTCGAGTTTAGCAAACAAAGGGATAAATTAGAGTGGCCAGCTCTGTGCAACAGCCTTAAGGGGATTCTTGCTCATCTCATGGCTAGCTGCAAACTCATAAACGTGTGAAAGTCATGCTATAACCATGCTAGCTGAGAACTGGCCTAGAAGGGGTGGGTGAGTATTTAGAGAGGCGAGGTTACGAACAGAATTTAACACCGGTTTGACACGCCGTACGTCAGCGGTCTGATGAGATGGAAGGAAGATTCTAATCACAAATCTTAAAATTAACTGAGGATTAACTTAACCCTTTTGACCCTGGAAGATTTTGTTAAAACTATAGGCTATAACATAACACATAAGTCAGTGGTTTTAAGATGGCTTCCCATTGACTAGTGGTCATTTGGGAAGCCATTTAAAAAAAAAACACTGACTTAAGACTCAGCTTGTTTGGACTCGTTTGAGTGCATTTTTCATGCTGATTTTGAATACAGTTTGGAAAGGTATAATTTTAAAATCGAACTTGAAAACTTGAAAAATTTTGGATACCTGGGTGGCTATAATAGTTGCTTGCAAAGGGGAAAAAAAAGGTTAATAAGAAAAAAATATTGTTATGGTAGACTATTAAGTGTAGAAAATAAATTCTTCTGTAGGATTGTTTAACCTTAACCCCACATCGGTTTCTAGCCTAGCTCCGGGAGGGACTGAAGGAGTGAGGGAAGAGGGGAACAAGAAAAGTCGCAAATTCGGGTGGGACTCAAACCCAGGCCCCTTTGGGCCCCAGTTCCATGACCCCCGATAGCACGCTATGGCAGTGTCGCTGGCCCGGCCAGCAATTTCGTGCCCATGTGAGTCTTGGTTTGATGACGTCATATTGCTACTTTCTGGACTTAGTGCATTTTTCTCACTAAGAGCTGTGAGATTTTGTGAGATTTAGTTGTGTTAGGGTTTTAATTAATGCAAGTACACATGATATAAGCAAAAAGACACATTCTAATTACCTATAAGTTGACATATCAGAATTGTTGAAGGTGCCTGTTTAAACATACCATGTTCTCCACTTGATATGAGACCCTGACACTCAAATTCACCCACGGACCAAGTTTTGTGGTAAACAAACTTGTGGTTTTGATGGTATGGAGTAAAGCATATGGGAAAATGGTATTGATATGGAAGCCACTGGCACTTTGACACTTATGGAGGCAATTTCATAGCATAATCAAAGTTAAATACAGCAAAACTTGGGGATCAGTGCAGTAAAACAGCCAATCAGAGATGGACCATTGGCTTGTCCAGCCGGGGGTTTTGGGTGCTCAAGCAGTGGCGTAGCCAGGGAGGGGGCTCAGGGGGCGCTAGCCCCCCGTCAAATTTGACAAAATCGTGTAAAATCAGCCTAATTTGGACAAATTTGCCAGCTCAGCCTCCCGTCAAATTACAATCCTGGCTACGCCCCAGTCAAGCCCCCCAAGTTGTTTTGACAAAAAGATGTAAAATCAGCCCATGTTTTGTCCAGAATTAGCACTAAGCCCTTAATTTTGAGGTTTTGGTCTCACCAATGTAGACCATGAGGCCATCCAGGATGGGTGATGACGGAAAAGTGTCTGTGTATGAAAGGAAATATGTATTAGAAAACAATCCAATATTATTCTAGTGGCCTAATTTTGTGTATGAAAGGGAATTAGAAAAATGAGGAAACAAACCAAATTGTTTCAGTAGCCTACTTTTTGTATGAAAGAAAATGGGTAAGATCTTCAGGAAGCAAAGCAAAATTAATTTGGTGTACTAATTTGTGTACAAAAGGAAAAGATCTTAAGGGAAACAAAGTAATTAATTTTGATGGCCTTTAAACAAGTTCTACAGGAAAGAAGGCAAACTATTTGGTGGCCTAATTAAAGGTGCTTAATTGTTCCGATTTATGTCTCTTGTGTTCTCTACTTGATATGAGAGCCTGGCACTTGTACCATGGGAAACAAACTTGTGGTTTTGAGGGTATAGAAGCAATGCATATTGCAAAGCCCTATTCAGTACTGTGCTAATATTGATGGTTAACCATAAATACGGTGGTTTTGGGAATGAAATGGATTTGAGGGCTCAAATTTCAGGACGACAATGAGAAAAATACAGCCTTTCATCTGATATCAAAATCGATACTACTTCCGGATAAATCAGGGGGTCCCAAATACGATCGGAACACGCACCTTTAACAAGGATTTGTAAGTTGAGGATTATTTAGTATTTGTTGGCAATTCTTCATAAATCACTTGAGAGGCAATTCCTCATTGTATTCCTTCAGAAAGCACTTTCTTTTCATCAATCTTCTCCCGCAGGCATTTCATATTAGTAGTCCACACCACACTATACACCATAGCAAGCATCATTTATGTTACATTGAAAGACTAGTAAATAATACAGCACCTTCGCCACGTGAACCCAGACAAGTTCACTTGGTGTCTAGCTGCTTGCTTGTACCAAAAATACCGCCGTAAATTAAAATGACATAAGCAGCGAATATATTCATAGCAATATTGGAATTAACATCACGTATGGGTGGTTAAAGGCTTTGAATTTTTATAATGCCCTGGAACGCGACATTGAATTATGCTTTTAGAGAAATGGCATTTGAGTTCGTTTATTACTCTTACAAGACAATAAATTGATTTGTTATATGTATGGTCCTGTAAATACTTAATGGCTATTTTTTTGTGCTATTAATACTTGTGCTAACATGTGTTGATCATTAACTGGTTGAGATACACATATATGTATTAATTGATGCAAAAACATCCGGGGTCCAGCAGCACTATAAACACTAAAAAGGAAATACCATTTTTTCCCCAAGGCAAAATACATATGTCCAAAATGAAAATGTTCCCAATTTAGCACTCTACAGACCGTTCATGACAAACTTTAGCCAAGTTAATTACAATTTGGTGGTCAGAATCTTCTTATTTTCAAATACAGGATTTCTGCATTTGGTCTATTTCATCATTGACGGACATAACCCTAGCATTTCCAGCTCTGCTGTTAAGTACAATCTGGGATCCCAATTCTAATTACAAAATCGCTTATTTTATGATAAATATGCATTTTGTAGCATTCTCGTTCGCAGGTGTAGTTTCCTAGACAATTACCAACATAACTGTGCAAAAATATCAAATTTTGAAAATTGGGGGCACTCTTCAAAAAATGTGCTGTTATTGCTTTAAAATGGTTAATGTCCTGGGCACTTTTTGGGATGATTTTAGTATGGTACTTCAGTCTAAAACTTTAAAAACAGAAAGTTTTGTCTTAAAGCTCCTTCAACAGAGAGAGAGAGAAACAAAAAACCTGCTTTTGTTTTCCTATTTTCACATTTAATAAATGTGCAGAAATCTTCCTTCCCCCATGGCAGATTTGCAATCACACTTAAGTCATATTTACCTTAACCTAATTCAAACATTTGCGCATCACACCATAGCCGCATTTTAAAGAAAAATAAATAAAAGTACACCGTCTTGGCTTTTTATCTCGTGCAAGTGCAGCAACAGACTGGTACTTATTTTAAGCCTCATCAAAACAGAAATTGATGGAGAGGAAATAAACAAACGTCTTAAAGTTGGTGTACTGCGGTCTATATTGGGCAATAACTGCACGCGAGGATGATTTTTTTCCAAGAATTTTGATCAAAAATTGGGTCAATAGCCCATCAATACTAATCCTTTTCTTAAATTTAATGGAGCTTTGGATGGCATTTTGGAGAGGCTGTTGTTTGCAGATGGAGATCCTATCTCCAAAAATCAAAAGGGTGACAGTAGGATTGGGCCATTCTATTTGCCATCTGTCTCCCCACCGTGTGAAAGGCATTAGCTAGATTACCACAATGCACTGCAACTTTGGCTGGTTCCAAAAATCTTGCACTCCTGTAATGGGGAGAAAGTGTGGGTAGTACTTGGCAACTTCCCAAGAGCTTCTTTCCAATAGGCAGGAGTACAAGCTTATTGGAAACCAGCCATTAAGGTTTTTTAAAATTATAGAATTCTCCATTGTACAATCTTGGAAAATATTAGTTGGAACACCCACCACAATTTGCTGCATTGCTCACCCGGGACAGTTAAAGCAATATTAGCACATTTTTTGAAGAGCGCCCCCAATTTTCAAAAGTTGATATTTTGGCACAGTTACGTTGGTAATTGTCTAGGAAACTATACCTGCGAACGAGAATGCTAAGAAATGCGTATTTATCATAAAATAAGCGATTTTGTAATTAGAATTGAGATCCCAGATTGGACTTAACGACAGAGCTGGAAAATGCTAAGTTTATGTCCGTCCATGATGAAATAATGCCACCTTGAAAAGATAACCCCTAACTTGACTTGCCTGAACCAATAAAGCAACTAATGGATGAGCGTAGACACGTACAAAGGCGCTATTTCCTGGCTATTTCACATTGGAAGGCCATTTCCAGCAGCCGTTGAATTATTATCGGGGATCCCCGATAATAATACAAAATTCCTTCGTTTGTGACACAGACATTTTCGAGCTTAACCATTCACAGGTATAGTTTACTAGCCAGTTACCAATGCAACCGTGTAAAAATCTCAATTTTTGTGAAAAATTGGGGGCGCTCTTTAAAAAAATGTGCTAATATTGCTTTAAGAGCCTACAAACTCCTGTTATCACTCAATTGAAAGCCCCGACCTTCCACTTCAACTTACCCTTCCCCGACCCCCATCAATCAATGTTGGGGGAATTTTGCAAGACTGTTGATGACGATACCTCATTCAACATTGGTTGGGGGAGGAGGGTGAACAATTTTCCGAAAATCGTTCAAAGTATTCCAACAATTTTTTTCCAAGATTGTAGCTATCGCTTGCTTCTGCTGTAAAATCCTGACAGGAAAAGTGTTGAGTTTCAAATGCTTTCCAATACTTTTCAAAGTATGTACATCAAACAAGTTTCAAGGTCTTCCACAAAAGAATATGAAAATGTTTTTGGATTTTTTTCCCTTGGGTTTGATGACAATTTGCCTGAATTATAAAAGTTTTAGGATGGATTGCACGTAAAATCCATTCTTATGAAATGGTGATGTAGGATGGATGTGTGGATGTTAGTGTCTCCACACCTGTTCAACATTTGGCCACATCATTTGAATGTGAGCCTAAAAGGATGTTCCGGTATATTGTAATATGCTGTGAATGTTTCCAGTGTCATGGCTGTTGATTTCAAGAGGTCTATTCTTGAATGTATCTCAATTTCACAGAACTCGCTTTTGGCTTAAGTGGATTGGATCCTGTAACATATTGTGCACTAGACTCACTATGCTAGGCTCCTTTTCTTGTATCATAAGGTTATTTTTGGCCTTAGGTGAATGCCGTTTTAACTGCAAGACATTCTATTACGCGCTGATATCTCACTCTTTGTTTCAAGAAAACAAAAAGGGATGCTTGATGCATAATTATGAGCTGCTAGTGATTTCAGCTGCACATTTTCTCTCAAGTTTTCAGTAGGGGATTCTTGCGGGGAAGTTTAGATACAGGAAAAATGCCTCAAAGTAATCACTTGACCCAAATTTTGTCAGTTTTCCGGAAGGAAATTGGAGCTGTAGTTAACAGTTTTTCAGTGATTTTTAGACTGAATTTCAGCTTAATTTTTCTCCTCTGAAGTTATTGGTTGTCCAAAAAAAAAAAAAAAATCAATGGAACCATTTGGGAAATGTTCACAAAATTCTTTAAAGAATTCTTGGAAGCAAATTTGAACAAAAAATATACCAATTTAAGTTCCAGCTTTTTGCCATATTGAGGCTGCAATCAAGAAGAAATTATTGAAAAAGGTGAGGTACTTTTTCTTGTAACTTTTCAATCAAGGACAGCCTGTGCTTTCAAATTAGAATTAAACATTCATAGCTTGTGATTGGTTTCTTTTGCATAGGTGTTTACTAACCAAAAGTCAGGATTGTTTTTTTTTTAAATATTTGGTCACAAGTTTGGCAAGAATCCACAGAGAATGCATTGAAATCACCTTTCTTGTCTTTAAAATCACTTTCTATTTACTATTACGGTATTTGATCTTGTAACTAAACAAAGTAATTCCGACTTGCTGAAAAGAGTTGAGATTATTTTTAACGACATCTTAACTGGAAATTTAGCTACTTAGTTCTCCAGGTAGTCAAGGATAAATATTTATTAATCTTTCGCTGGAGATGGGCCCCCAAAAAAACCCATGTCCGCTTGGCCATATTCGAATCTGCGACCCTCTGTATTATTAGCACGGTGCTCTTCCCAACTGAGCTAATAAAACAGGGTTGGCAGAGGAGTGATAGATAGATTAATAAATATTCATCCTTGTCTACCTGGAGAATTAAGTAGTTAAATTTCCAAATCAAATATAAATCGTAAATAAAAATATACCTTTCTGATGCTATCCGCTAAGAAAGCGATAACACCTTCCAGACCTAAGACCTATAGATAACATCTATCGCTCCTCTGCCAACTCTGCTTGTTAGCTCAGTTGGGAAGAGTGCTGTGCTAGTAATACAGAGGGTCGCCGGTTCAAATCCGGCCAAGCGCACATGGTTTTTTCAACACTACCGTGCGCTGGCCATTTCCAGGGAAAGATTAATAACTATTCATCATCTGAACTGTTGGCCTAAGTATTGTATGCGTGTAAGTGCAGATTCAGACAACTCGAGGAAAATAGGAATTTTGTAATACAGTGAAGTAACCAATTCAGCACTCTGATACAAATATTTGCTAAAATATACAAACATGCACCATCAGAAGTAACTGAAAGTTTAGAAATAATTGTTAAAAAAAGATGGTGCTAGGCTCACAAACAGCTCCTTTGAGAGGCATTTGCTTTGCTTTGGAGGTAAAATTGAAGAGAATTGATGGCCTGCTTTAAATTTGAATTCCTTAAGGGAGTGATACATTAAATTTTCTTACTGTAATCATTTGTCCTATCTGTATTCATGGTCAAATTTGAATCATTAGTATAAAAATTTAGCCTTTTGTCATCTTTCGAGTAATTTAATCCATATTTATGGATCACAGTTAGATATTTTGCTATAGCCCCTGTCGTCAACACACGAGTTCCTTCAATTAAATCCCTGACATGCTCCCTCTGAAAGGCGTGTAGTTCACTAAATTTTTGTTTGTAAAAATAAGTGAATTTGCTGCATTTCCTGCCGAAATACAAAGCTTTCGTTTGACACTAATTTTTTTATGTTCTGAGTCCCAAATAGTCAACAAGATATCAGCTGAAACATGTTGACACATTGCTATTACAAAGTTGTACTTAGTATTCCATAGGTTTGCCTGAACTATTTAGTGGTATGCCACCTCAAGAGCTTTAAAGGAATGTTTTGTTATTAAACAATATATCTCATCCAGTTGTTTTCTAATATTTGAACAATTTCTAGGCAAAATCTGTTAAAAAATCAACCTCAGTGCTAGTTGATACAATAATGTAAGTCTTTAATTTAATCAGTTTTCACCTGCATTCTGATTACAGCAATGGTATTCAACATCAAAGCAATAATGCTGATTTTACCGGAAGTGGTCAATATTTTAGTATCAGTAGTATCAGAAGAAAGCTACTATTTTTCTCATTTACCCTGTGAAATCTAAGGGCGAAAGGATATTTGTTTTTGAAGTTATGAGCGAAAATGTGCCCCATTTTGGTCGACCAATATTAATTTTACACAGTACTTAATGGGGCTTACAAATCTTGTTTTTAGCTCTCACAGCAAATCGGATTGAAATATCGGCACGAAACGTTGCAGATGGGGTTTTGGGGTGAAGGCCAATCTATCAAGATGAAAACTTCATATCCTTTAAGACTCTGATGCTACCAAAATAAACAAGAAGTAATTTAGATTTTCCTCTGGTTCTGCTTAGAATTTGCACAAAACCAACACTTATAAGATTTTAATGCACCTTAGAAATCACAGTCTTAAACAGTTTTAAAGTGCTGTTGCATATTATCAACTTCAAAATTATTTTTATATAGTAGAAAATGGCTGGATGAGTTGAGTAATTTATTGTTTAAATGTTGTTGTTGTTTCATACCACTGAATTTGTTTGGTCAATTTTTGCTGTAAATTTAGCCGTATGATGTGGTGGTGAAAATTGATTTCTAAGGCAGGGTCATCCAACCCCTTCATAGCCATGTCTCAAATTGCCTTAGCTTGCATGCTATAATTATTAACCCTACTGAGAAGTCATGAACATGATATAGATTGAATCTTTACTAAATAAGATATAGGTGTGTAATGCAAGTGACAAAAAATCAATGGAAATTAATGCAATTTTTGAAAATCTAGTTTCATATATTTTCAAAAATCGTACCACATTGTGATATTGTCAAAAAGAGTATAAAATTTTGATTTCTGAATTGGCTGCAATTACTTATATATTTGCGCTTAATGGGTTTAACCCTCGTCTTACCAAGCCTTTTTTTGTAACACGGTTTACCAAGGGGGGGGGATTTGTTATAAAGCACCCGATGCTTATGATTTTGTTACCAATGGATAGCTATGGTCCTCCTCTTTCCATTGATACCAAAATAAGTACTAACATACCTAGTATGGCGTCACAATGACGTCATAAAATCCGCGAGTCGGCCAAATTGGCATTTTCCACAGAAAATCCGATTTTGCGCTAAAAAAGTTAGGAATATCGGATTTTCATGCGGTTTTCAGCTCTAAATGATGGCAACTGACTAGTTTTACATAAATATAGAGTTTTAGAGCAATACTATGCATAATAATGTCAAAAATGTACTATAAAATATTCTTGGGTGGCAACCTTCACATTTTTTTCGCTAAAATGACCGGAAAGGATGAGAAAACAATTACCCAGAAGCCTTTTATGCAAGCTTTTGTCATTTTAGCGCACCAGAGCAAAGTTCAGTAGGGGAGGTGGTAACCACCCCCCCCCTGGTAAGACGAGGGTTAAATGATCTGATCATCAGATTTGTCAAAAGTGGTGATATTACCTCCTCTTGAGCTGTTTATATATTCCAGGAGATCTTATCTCAGACTCACGCTATCAGAAATCTATATATATTTCTGCATGCTGGAGTTACTTATGCATCAGTAGGTAGCATTATGTACTTTTGATTCTGCCAAATGCAGCGGCACCATAACCAGGCTAAAAGTTATTGATTGCACTAAACGTGAGCAGAGTGCTTTTATTTATTTCCTCCCATCCCCTCGTCCTAAACACATATTGCCATACGTGAATTTTCTTCCAATTTTGCCTTGCCCCTTATCTTGGGTCAATTATTGAGAATGATAGGTAGTTCAATATGAGTTATTATAATTGCCAAAAAAGGTCTTCGTCTCTACCCATTTTTCTGATTAGACTTAAAAATTTAAAAAACCTAAACACCCAACAGATAGGGGAAAATAAGTTCTTGGAAAATCTTAATGCGTGGTGCGTTCTTCTCGGTTTCATCAAGGTCAACTGCCGTATGTTTTAATTTTATTGTCCCCTGTAATGAACGAGGGTACAATGGGAGAAAGGAAAATTAGTTGATGGTATACCACTTGTTATAAATTTGATCTTCAAATCTCGATATGGGAGACTTGGAAGGTTTTGGTGCATAGGTAGATATTACCTGTTTGTCTTCTATTATAATTAAGTGTGTGTCCTGCCGTAGTTGATGATTTGCCCGTTGGACGCGACTGTTTGAGAAAGCAATAATAGCACAATTTTTTTGAAGAGTGCCCAATTTTCCTACATTTTTAACCTGTGAATGGTAAAGCTGAACGTCTCTGTGTCACAAAAGAATTCAGTTGTTAACTGAATTCTCTTTGTAGTTGAATTGATAATGCTAAATCCCTTTTGGTAGATATCACTTATTTGGTTTAATGCATAATATTATCTGTGGTAGATAGCCACTTTATGGATAAAACCAGTTTGCTGTCTTTGGTAGATAATACTCATTTAGTTTTAAAGTGATAATGCATTATTGATAACGTCTATTTGGTGCAATGTAATATTTTTTTTTTTAGAATGCAATGATTTAGTCCTGGGTATTTATTTTCATGTGTAATGCTGTCCTTTGGTAGAATACAATTTGGTATGGAACAATTGCTATCTTGGGTAGATAGCACTTCTTGCGTTTGTGTGGATCCCTGTTCTCTTGGTCGCGCCCCCTATTTGGGGCGCCCCCCCTCTTTGGTTTCCTGTGCCTTTTTATGTCGCTCGCCCCTGTGTCTCCCCTTTCCTGGTTGTATTCTTTGGTCGCGACACTTGAGAATGGAAAAAAAAAGAGGGGAGGGGCACAACACAAAATTGTAGCGGGTGCAAGGGGGTGCGTCGGGCCAATCTTTTGTTCACTTTTTTGGTGGAATTAAAAAAAGGTGGGGGTGGGGAAATGCCGGCGCCCCCCATCTCATTCCGCAAGCTAGAATGAAGGGATTAGGCAGAGGCAGACCAAGGGATGGTGCAAGCAAGCAAGCGACAGAAGAGAAGAGAGGGGCAGAGACAGAGAGTACAGGAGAATAGAAGAGGAAGGGACACAATCGGATAATAAATTACCAGAAGACAATGCTACTATTCTAAGAGTGAGATATGAATAAATATGATACCAAAGTTAGATAATTGCAATACGTAAGTAAAACATAAGATGGGTGAGTTGACTAGTCACTACTAAATGCAGACGTGAGGGTGTAGTAACCTCATATATGTACATAAAAATAATAAAGAGACCAACATTACTACATTACGGAAACAACCGGACAAGAAAATGCACGGAAAAAAACCCAAAAAAAACAGACATAAATCAAAACAAATACCAAGACCAACAGGACATAATGGAAATTCGACCACAAGAATAGCGGCGAAAAGTACCATCAACAGGCTACATAACCACACAACCGGAATCATGTGGAATAACACCTATGTAATTTTCTTCACCTTTGCGTTAAATGAATCAAGGAAGATGACTGGTTATAATAGAAGTAGGAATAGTATTCCCAAAGTACTGTTCCTGTGATGCAGACGTGAATTTCCCATAGCACACGTTTTAGTAGGTTTAATTGAATTGGGTGTTAACATTCCTTGACTTTTCATAATCATGAACGGGATATGCCGTATTGAAGAATGCATCATCAATGAGGTGGTTTGGTAACAGGTTTGTTACTGCTCCTGGTCCCTGCCCTTCCCCGCTGCTCATTTATCCCTCTCCTCTTTTTTTCGGGTCCTTTACCGTCGCCCCTCGCGGGTCCGTGTGTGTCCGCCCGCGGGCGTTGGTCCATGACCTGATAACTCGTTTTTGAAGCCAAAAACAAAGAATCGGAGGCAGAATTATTAGGAATGCGGCCACAGTCATTGCACCATAATTAAAAATATGGGGAATACAGAGAATATAGAGAGTAAATGTAAAGATTCTGTGGTAAGAAGGGACGAACTTTGCGTATGATACCTTGAGTTTAAGATTTAATTTTAGACTATGCGCGGGGTGTGTATGTGAAGGCCAAAGATAAATTAGGAATCACTGAAACACTCTAAAATTTAGTAACTAGTCAACTGTTTGTATTGCTGTACCATCAATTTTTAATGTTTATGTTAATATTGGGTTTGTACTACTGTTTTTTATTTGTCAAAATGATATATTGGTTTTTTTAATATACCGCGAAAGTTTATTGTAATTTGAACCAGTTTTTTGAAATGGCAAGACTCATTATTATTTGTCTCCCCCTCTAACTTTCGGGGTCATGGTTGAATAATACAATTTTAGTGAGTGTCATTTCAAATAAAACAAATAAGGTAATTTTCGTGCATAAGGGAAGGTCATTTATGTATAAAAAAAGTAGAGGACCCAAAATCGAGCCTTGTGGAACACCACATTGACATTAAACGAACTAAAGTGTATTATTAAATAACATGTTGTTGTCTACCAGAAAGATAACTACCGAACCAGTCAATTCAAGACCCCTGATACCATATTTAGATAATTTATTGAGGAGTATATTTGTGGATTGTATGGATGGTATCGAGCTGCCTTGCCTCCCTGTCCTAAGTACCACATACCGTGTGTGAAGTTTTTTTATCATATTGTTAGCTTATTTTGCAAATAAAGATCGTTTTCTATGCCATGTTATTATTGTTAGGTGATCTTTTTTGGGCCTAAATCCAAACTGATAGGTGTGAGGATATTGTGACGATTTATTATAAAATTAAAAAAATATGTGTATAAAACACCTTTTCCAGGAGTTTCGAAATTGACGTGAAAAATTGAGATAGGCCGTAAATTTTCAAAATCATGTTTATCATCAGCCTTTAAATATGGGTTACCTTTGCTTGTTTGATAAGGAAGTCCAACCGCAGTCGTAAATGACAAGTTAAAATATAGAGAGAACGTCCCAAATTGGAAGGGATAATTTGTTTTAGAAGATTATTGCTTATGTCATCAATACCACTGCTGTCACTATTTTGGGTGTTGATTTAGAGTTATGGGTCGAACAGGCACCCAGGAATGTAGGATAGATAAAAAAACACTACTGAAATTGCACTTCTGGGTCCGTATACGGTTTGTTTTTAGATGGTTCAGTTAATTTTGGTGGCAAGTGTATACCAATATTTGCAAAAAGTTATTAAAGCCATCATAAATACTTTTTGTATCAATAGTGTTTCTCTCCATTTTGTATTTGTAAAAAATCAGGAAATTGAGGTTTTTTTATTACGACCCAACAAATTATTTACACTTACTGCTCACGGGAATCGAGATCTCGTTCAAAACATGTGGCAGGTCTTATAAAATCTGCCTTTGTTCATAAGAGGTGTTACAGTTTTTCCACATTTTTGGATTATTTTTATTTGTTTTAATTTTAGGGTGAATATATGATTTTTTTACTAAGACGGAGCCGTTTAGTTTTTAGATTCTGTAACGGTATTTTAGTATCTTTAAGTTTCTTTGTCAGGGATTTTGGTTGGACATATAATACGTTTTGTGAAGCTTAATCTTTATTTTTAAGAATGATTGAATTAGACTGCGGGACCCATGGTTTTTTTAGGTGTATTTCGTTTTTAAAATTTGGGAAAGACTTCCATATGTACCACCCCCTCGGATATATTTACCATTATAACAAACTTTTTTATTCATTTTGGCCTTGTTTGATCAAAATCGGAATACACGCTAAATAACCGTAACCTTTTATGTGCATGTAAATATATGCAGAGGGGGGTACATATGAATTCTTGCCGAATTGTGTTAATCTTATTTGACAGTGGATATCAAGAAGTTTAGAACTCTGTTATTATTAAAATTTGTTGTAGGCTCCTCTGGGTCAGGTATTTAGAATAAGTTTGGCCAAGCAAAGAGTGACACGCATTTTAAAGACCTTTAATAGTATTTTGGGTTTTAAAATTCGGGATTTTCTGAATAATGGTGGGAGATTGAGTACAATGTGTATTTTGAAATTTTTTTGTGTTCCAAAATAGGAAAAATGATCTGAAGATCCTGTGGATCAAACACCTGAAGGTTGTCTGAAGCCCAGAAACATCAGTAAAATATGTTAATCGATCAATGTGCACTATTCTGCCCTCTCCTATCTTCCTACGTCTCGCGTTGGGGTCGATCGTAAGGATAAAGATCCGTAGAGTAGAACATTTTATAAAATCGTTGACTTTAGAATTAGCTTCATGGGTTAATAAATCAGATTAGAAGTCGCCCATTAAATACCATGATTTCTTCTCACATTGAGGTTTTATTTAAGAGTGAACCACAGCGGGCTTAGGAAATCATTAAAACACATATAATCAGGTTTGGTATACAATCCCTATAACAATTTTAGTAGAGTTGTGGAAATTTTCAACAAAAGGCGTCCACAATCATCAGTCTAATACTAACTCATGACGATTGTTATAGTTTATATCCGATTTGATAAAAAGGGATACACCCCCCCCCTCGCCGATCTTCTCGGTTACAAATCTCGGATGAGTAATCACCAAGGTTACGATGTTGGCGTCGATGTCAGATGAAAACCATGTTTCGGAAAAACCTAAATGTCAAAATGATTAGGTAAGGAGGACAATAGTTACAATCATCAGATTTATTATTAGACTTTGTGTTTAAGGGCAGTGTGAACCACTTTGCTTTGTGTTTTTTACAACGAATTTCTGGATTTTGTGCACATTTTAAAAACATCAACATGTGTTCTAAAATCGTTACAACCCGTGTTATATCCAATTACAGACAATCCTGAGTTGTACATTTTTTTTTTTAATTATTAACTTTGTTGAACTATTTGAACATTTAAAGTCACAAAACCACATGGGGGGGTCTAAACGGCGGGAATTGAAGCACGTACACGCCGTCAGGGCGCTATGCGCAGCATCGCGTCGCAGGGTGAATTTTTGCTGCGTAATGAAGCGTGCCGCATGTTTTAAATGTAATTTTTTGCTAGAACTCATCCTGGGAAAAACAAAAAATAAATATTTGAAAATGGTAAACAAAGCGCTAATTTAGACCAGATGAAATTTCAATTTCTTCTGATTTTTTGGAGTTGAAATGACACAAGAGGTTTGATTCAATATGCATAAAGTGTATTTTCAATCACTTGCACAACCATACTCAATTTTTGAAGTTAAAAGGTAAGTTATTTGAGAAAGAGGACAGCTTGAAATGGAGTGAAAAGTCACTTATTTACTAAAACACAGACTTTTTTCCTCATGTGCAATTTTTGCAAAATTTGTTTGGCAAAATTTTCAGACAAGATAACTCCAAAAAACCGAGTTAAAGTTAAGTTTAATTTTCCTACGATAACAATCGGTCTTCTCTAAGGGACGGTTTTCTTTCTCCAAGTTTCATTTTTCGTTTCTAACTAAAAGATATTCTCCAATATAGACGTCAAATTTTGTAAAATAAAGGTCAAAATCACACTTTTTTGACATTTTGTCCTTAATTTCGAAAAGTAAGCTCTTTTTTTAAAAAAATGAAAAAACGTCCCTAGACAATTGTCTTCGTCTCTAAAAATAACAAAGAAATCATGAAAAATTCAAATGTTTTTTGTATGCTGGGTCTGAAACTTTGGTGCAAAATATTTTTTGTTTTTTTTTAAGTATTTTCTCAAAATCCGGCCAGTTTTACAATAAGCTGATGCCATCATCGGGTTCATCGTCAAATTTTTTTCTAGAAAATGTTATACTTTTACATAACAATAATCAATATTTGCAAAGTTCAAACCAAAATAGATACTCGGAAACTCAAGGTTGACACTGTCCTTAATGAAATAGTGAAAGAATCACATTTATTGATGTTTGGTTTATGTGTCTTGATATTTTTTGTTGTGTCTATTTACAAGGGATAAGTTTTCAGCTTGAAAGTCCTGCATCATCAGGGGTAATCAATGTGTAATGAAGTATCAAATGAAAAAGGCTTAAAATTATCAAATAGAATGCTTTAAATTATCAGAGGAATGTGGTCGGACTCAAACATTAATTACAAACACAAACAAAATAAGAAAAAAAAAAACACTTAAAAAAAAACACTTTTTGAAAAATAATTTTGCTTGGAGATTTTGATTGACAAACGCACTTAATACACACACACGATTGTGCAATATACAGTGGCCCCAAAAGGAAAGTAAATTAAGAGTAAAAGAAACATAATTGCGAAAATCGCAAATAAAAATAACAATAGCAATGATAATCATAATAAATTTTTGTTTGCTCGTATCCACAAGTCATTTGGTAATGGCTTGTGGTGGTGTCAGGATTTGTTTCCAGCTAGGTGCTTATCCGGGCCGCGTGTATCCACGACACGGACGCTCCTAACTTGGCCCTCTATTTGAGGCTGGGGCGGATTGGGACAGCCAAGGGTTTACACCCTACTCTTATCGACACTGACTGCTATGTCATGTACATTGTACTCTCTGTACACGGACCGCCGGCCCTTAACGTCCCCTCCGAAGGACGGATTTGCTTTCATGATCCATGTTTCCCAATTCCAAGTGAACCATGGAGGAGAGCGGTAATTCTGTAATTTAATCAATAAGCTTGGTATACAATCAATCCAGAATTGGTAGTACCAAATAAATCCCGGCAAGTGCCACGACCCACCCGTGATTCGAACTCCGGAATGTTGATGGTAAATTTGCGCAATGCAAGCACCTAACCGCTAGGCCACGCTCTCCCACGATCATAATTATAATAATAATATGAAAATACGTTATATAATATTAATATAACTCAAATAAATAATAATAATGAATATATAATAATAATAATGAATATAATAATAAGGATTAATAATAATTAATATTTAAATTATAATGAGAACAATAATAATACTAATGATGATAATAATATAATTTAAATGTGGAAAAAAATAACCACATACTTGTTTTTTTTTCTTTAAATTTTTGCTTACCCACGTGAAGAGCAATACCCACATGGGAAAAATAGGGGTATTGGAAAATACCAGACAGGCACGCAATGTTTTTTGAAATATGACAATGGGTCTTTCAAAGGTGCTTGACCAGCCTTTACAAAAATGTGTAATACCATAAACCAAAAAGCATGCGATAGAATTTTTAAAAGGGGGGAGATAGGAAGCACAATATGTATCAGAAAGGCGGTGGCACAAGTCAAGGTGGTAATTTATTAATCCGCCCATGGGAACTGTCACATAACAGATTGAAGCTCTGAAAATGTAATAAAATAGAACTAAGAGTGAACATTTGAATATGAAAACAATGCAAAGGGGAACCAAAGGGAAGTACCAATAAACTGCTCAAACTCCTTTAGAAGCCAGATACAAACCAACACAATTACTTATGACGGAAAATATATAACTGGTGAATAATTTGCGTACACATAAGAATAACTAAACAATCAACAGGCCCAAACACAGAATACATAAACTTATGAACTCCATAACTATAAATCGGCGAAACAGCTTGCAATCAATGTGGCACAAGGAAAAATGTATTACTAATGGTTGATGCGTGAGCCTAGGTTTTTTCTAAAAGCATGATGATACTGGATTAATTATAACACGCCAAATTTACACATAAAAGTAAATTAATTGACATCATCATAACTTGAAGTTAATACACAAAAAGGATTACAACATGGGAAAATATGGTTAAGTAAAAATTAACAGACACTTTTTTTTTTCAAAATGTACCAATGCTTCATTAAAGGTGTATGATCAAATTTTACTGATTTTAACAAATAATATGAAATAGCCAAACCATAAAAACACAAGATGCAGACTATAAGAGGGTAGAAATGAGGCGGCAATAATATGGTCACAAGGCCGTGGAACAGCAGGTGAAAATTTTAGTCATAACCCATGAGGAAGAATGGTCCCATCCCGAAATAGACATTGAAATAAAATATGGATTTAAAAAACTCAGGCTATCAGAATCTATATATATATTCTGCATTTCTGGAGTTACTTATGCATCAGTAGGTAGCATTATGTACTTTTGAGTCTGCAATGCGCGGCACCATAACCAGGCTAGAAGTTATTGATTGCACTAAACGGAGCAAGTGCTTTTTCGTTATTCTCTCCCATCCTCGTGCCTAAACACATATTGCGATAGGTGAAATTTCCTTCCCACTTTTGCCTTGCTTATAATGGGTCATGAATTGGAATGATTGATTCAATATATGTATTAGAATTGCCAAAAAGTCTTCGTCATCTACCCTAGTTTTCCTGATTAGACTTTAACCCCAAACAATAGGGGAAAATCAGGTCGTTGAATCTTAATCATGGGCGGTATTTCGTGTTTCACCAGCTCAAATGCGTCTGTTTTATTTTATGTGTCTGTAAATGAACGGGTAATGGAGAAAGGAAAATTAGGTTGATGTAGTCACTTGTATTAAATTTGAATCTTTCAAATCCGATATGGAGACATTGGAAGTGTTTGGGTGCATAGGGAGATTTACCTGTTGTCTTCTGATTATGTGAGTGATGGTGTCTGCCGTAGTTGATGCCTTATGACTCAACGGTAGAAAGCAAGAAGCACATTTTTAGATCGCCCAATTTTCAAATTTTGGCAGTACGACCTGTGAATGGTAAAGCTGAACAGTCTCTATGTGTCACAAATAATGCAGGTATAACTGACTTCTTTGTAGTGAAGTGATAATGCTATCTTGGTACTTATCCCCTTAATTTGGTTAATGCAGTAATATTGTAATGTAGTGATAATAATAATAATAATAACAGTATGGATATAGCGCCTAAAGCAGAGGCCTCTAGGCGCCTTTACATAGAATGGAAGCAATATAAAAAAATTAATACGACAATACAAAAATAGATAAAATTCTAATGTTAAAACACAAGATATACAATCAATTATACCACAATTTCAAAATAACTTTAAAGTTTTAAAAAAGTAGAAATTCGAACATAAATATTGTTGACCAGCAGATGAAGAGGGAAGACAACCCAGTTTGCCTCCCATACTAAGAACATATGGGGATACACCTGACTCGTCAGCTGTGAGGATAGTGTGTATGTACCCCAATCGACATCGGTTAAGTCTTATTTTCCTGGGATTAGATGCCTCTAACCCTACATAACTGATGAAAACATATCCTAGGAAAACCGATTGGGTGAAGGTAGAGAATAAGAAAAAGAAAGGAAAACAAAAATCACAGATGGTGATTGGACTGCATCAGAAACAGGATACATATCAGGAGCCAAATGTTGTGTAAATAGGAATGTCTTCAGACGTGACTTGAAAAGAGTTGCTGACTGAGCTAAGCGGATACTGTTAGGGAGTTTATTCCACAAATTAATGTGCTGCTGCGTAAGCAAAAAGATCTATCACCATAGAATTTTGTTGATGAGTTGGATGGTTTACTCAGCTGGGAGCAAGAAGATGATCTCAAAGTTCTTTGTGGTGAATACAGCTGGATGAGCTCAAAGATATAGGCAGGGACATGGATGTGGATGGGCCATTATAAGTGAGAAGTATAATCTTAAAAACTGCCCTCTGTTTAATTGGAAGCCATGCAGTTGGTAGAGAGCTGGATTGATTAGGTCTCGTCGACGATTTTAAGGAACAATAGCACACATTATGGGATACCAGTTTGCTGTCTTTTGTAAGATGATTCATTTTAGTTTAACAAGTGATAATGCTATATTATAGATACGTCATTTTGTGTTCAATGTAAAGATTTTTTTTCTAAGAATGCAATACTTAGTCCCGGGTATTTAGTTTAGATGTATAAGGCTGTCTTTGGGTAGATCACACATTGTATTGACAAGGGTTGCTATCCTTTGGGTAGATAGCACTTAGTTGGTTTGGTGTGGTATGTTTATCTTTGGTATAACCAATTTGTAGAAAACCTATTTTGGTTTAATTACTTTTTTGTAGATAGCCAATTTGTAATTCACGTTAATGGGTGCTATCTTTGGTAGATTGAACACTTGATAATGGCATTCTAGTAGATTGCAAATCATTTTGTGCATTGTTTTGGGTGGAGTTGGGGGTGGGGGAATGCCAGGATTAAACCCCAACTATTGCAAGCTATAATGAAGGATGGGTGTCTGTGCTACCTAATTGCTAGTTAAGTGAACTATCACTTCCAGGCACTGGGCGTGTTTGATCTACTTAGACTATAAACACTTACGGCACTGTCTTCCTGTGACTGGTTACACACAATTGCAGGAAAAAAATTTTTTGTTATACACTAACCAGCACTTGCCACATTGTGACTCACCAACAAGTGGTCAAGAGTCCTACTATATACTAGACTATACAGGGCAACAAAACTCAAGGATGAACTTTTCCTATAACTTTGGACTTTTAACCTGCCATAAATCTTCATTAGAAAGTAATATGAAGTAACAGGTGGGGAGGCACACCATTTAGAAAAAGACCTTGTCCTTTCCAACCATATGTTATGAGTTGATAATCTTTAATAAACGTCTATGCTTACCCCACTTAGAGTCGGGAAATTTTGACCTTGTTTTAATCTTGTATGGAGAGATGAGCTTGTATTTGGTTAATGTGAAATGCTATCTTTGGTAAATAATACACATTGGTGTGGGACAGGATTGCTATGCTTGGGTAGATAGCACTTATTTGGTTGAATGCAGTATAAAAGCTTTTTTTGGTTGATGCACCCATTTGGTGTGGATGCCAAGTTTGCTATCTTGGGTAGATAACACCCATTCTATCGGTATGGTACAAGTTCGCTATCTTTGGTAGATAACAACACCCTTTGGTGTGATCCAAAGTTTGCTTATCTTCGGTAGAATAACCCCTCATTTGGTGTGATCAAGTTTACTATCTTTGGTCTAACACCCATTTGGTGTATACAATGTTGCTATCTTCGGTAGATACAAATTGGTGTGATGCAAGTTTGAAAATATCTTTGGTAGATAACACCCATTTGGGGTGATTACAAGTGTACTATCTTTGGAGAAGAACACCCATTTGGTGTGAGACAAATTTGGCTATCTTGGGTAGATAACACCATCGATGTGATAAAGTTTGTATCTTTGTAGATCAACACCCATGGTGTACAAGTTTGACTATATTCGGTAGCAAACACCCATTGATGTGAACAAGTTTGCTATCTTCGTAAATAACACCCATTTGGTGTGATACAAGTTTAATATCTTGGTAGATAACACCCATTTGGTGTGATTACAGTTTGATGTCTTTGGTAGATAACACCCATTCGAGTGATACAAGTTTACATCTTTGGTAGATAACACCAAAAAAAAATTTTTGGTGTGATACAAGTTTGCTATCTTCGGTAAAACACCCATTTGGTGTGATACAAGTTGAGTCTTTGGTAGATAACACCCATTGGGTGTGAGAAAAGTTTGCTATCTTCGGTAGATAACACCATTTGGTGTATACAAGTTTAAATCTTCGGTAGATAACACCCATTTGGTATGATACAAGTTTGATGTCTTTGGTAGATACACCCATTTGGGTGATACAAGTTAATATCTTCGGTAGATAAAACCCATGGTGTGATACAAGTTTGATGTCTTGGGTAGATAAAACCCATGTGGTGTGATACAGTTTGCTATCTTAGTAGATAACAACCATCGATGTGATACAAGTTTGCTGTCTTTGGTAGGTAACACCCATTGATGTGATACAAGTTGCTATATTTGGTAGTATAACACTTATTTGGTGTGAGATTTTTCCCCTTCCCCCCCAGTTTGAATTATCTTCGGTAGATAACAATTATTTGTTATAATGTGGCAATGCTGTCATTGGTAGATAGAACATATTTGGTTAAATGTTAGTAATGCTGTCTTGGTAGGTAGCACCCATTTAGTGTGATACAAGGTTCTCATTGGTAAAACTTATTATGTTCAATATGATTATGCTATATTTAGCAACTATTGGTGCAAGATTTCTTTAACGAGAATTGCGGTATTTAGTTCGTTTGTTAAAGGCTGAATCAGAGATTTTGAAATGTATTTTTTTTTTGTGTAGTATAAAAATAATCTCTAGAACTAAGATAGTCACCTAAAATGCTTGAATTCCAAAGGTATGAGATCAATCAGGATTTTTGTTTTTAAGGCAGTAAAACATATACACAGTATAACAGTGCCATAGGATACCGGGTATACAAAAATTTCCGGATCCGGAAATATCTAACAAAGTTGTGATTCTATATATGAAGGAATTCGAATTGAGATCAAGTTTATTTCACACAGAAAACAACAATAATTAGTATGTGGACCCAAGAATATAAATGTAAAAAATTTTGTTTTTGATTTGGTTAAAAAATTGAGTGCGCCCTCATTGGGAATCTCTGAGTCAGCTTTTGGTTGTTTGTGTTTGTGTTTTTTTTTGTTTATTTATGGTAGATAGGACGTAGACTTCAAGCTGTGTAATTAGAAACCAGCATAGAAAATGTTAACACTTCTTTTGTCCATGTGAATGGGTCAATACCATTAAGGTATGTGTTTCATGAGAAAAGTGTTGGGTTTCTAGGCAACATGCAGATGCTAAATAACAAACTATTTTATGTCAGTTTCCTGTTTGGACAGCTTCGGGAGCTTTAACCTTTCAACCCGGTAGATTTTTTTACTAGGTTATAAAGCTGTTATGACGTCTCGTAGACGTCTGAGCGTCAGCAGTACATATCAACCACAAATAAATGAGCCATTTGCACAAGTGATCTAAATTTTTATATATAAAACAGTTTTAATGACTTGAATGTCTGGTTCAAGAATTTGGTATGTCCAAAACAAAATTACATAAAATTAAAACCATATTTAAGATTATAATGTACTTAGGAGTTTGCTAGTGTCCTGTGTTGAAAGTGTGCAGTTCAATGACGATATGTCCTCACAGCGAAGATCCAAAAGACAGCGCACACGTTCAATAAGTAAATCCTCAGGTAGTATTCAATGGGAATTTCTCAGTCCTGAAGATAACTTTTGTCCAGCAGTTCAAGAGACAAGTTAAATTAAGTCCCTCGATGATAATAAATCCACAGTATATCTGTCCCAAAGATAATCACCACGATTTCTATCTGTCCACAATTTGGAATCCTACTTTGATTCCAGCAACTTTCGGCTTCAAGATGAACAGTAGCATAATTACAGCCAACTCTGTCACAGGAATTATAGATCCGGCACTTTACAGGTCTCCTCCTCAAGGCAGAGTAAAACTAGCTATCTTCTAGCTACTGGTTTATACTAGTGGATGCAGGCAGAGAGTCCTTCCAGTGATTCCAGTGATAGTATTTACTACTCACAGATAGTTCCCCCTTTCTAACAATAATCATTACATCATTCTTATGCATAAACAAACCTTACACTAGCGACCAATCGGAATTTATCACCCGAATTACATCACTTCATATATATAACTCTATGGGGACTTCCAGATCTTGCACTGTTTTGATCTTGTAAAGCATAAACAAGCTTCTAGGTTTAGCATCCTGGGGAAATCCCCACTTCCCCTATTGCAATTCTAAAGTGAACTTAGCAAAACAACTCTAGGGAATTCCCCTTTTCTCTCTTTTAGAGTAAACAAAATACTTTCCTGTGAGAAATCTGCCCCTTCTCAAATAAAATTGAGAAAATAATATTTGAATCAAAATTTGAGGGTAACATAAATAGATAATTATTACACTCTGTGTATATGCTTGTATCATGTGCTTATTTGTTATTCCATTTCACAAAAAGTCATCCCAACATGACTCTGTAAGCTAGGATTGTTTGGATTCGATTGAATTGACAATCTAATGAGGCCGAATATGGTCAGAAAATTGCATAACTTTGACAATTTAAAAAACAATAATACAATTTTGATCTCACAAGTAAACTTGCCTGCAGCACCTTAATCAGCTGCTGCATTCCAAGCAGAGCCAAAGCTACTAGTGTACCGGATTGTAGCCATTATTTATTGACCTAATTGATAAAATTGTAATATGTGTATTAATTTTTTCTCAGAGGCAAACTGATATACCATCACACAGTAACTATAATCCGAACAGAAATGACGAAGTTTTTAGGGGATCAAGCAGTTGGAACTACAGACATATTCTCTGGAACTCACTTTCTGTTAAAAAGTCAAAATTTCGCAAAACATGAAACAAATATAAATCGCTTGAATTATTTACTTGCTAGAATTGGCTTGGCGTGCTGTCCTGTCTTGTGTGATAGATTTGTTTGTTTTTGTTAAAATACTTTTGGTAATTAAGGGGGATGGTCAATTCTCGTACCTAAGATATTTTGGCCATTTAAAACTCTTTAAAAGTTGACTTCTGGTAATTGTTTCTCTCTATGATATGGAAATAAATGTTGGAATGGAATGTTCTGGATGCCATTAACCAACAAAAACATGGTGCTGGAATACAATGAATACAATAAGTCTTGTGGTTTTCTTGATTGCTGTCCCACTGTTTTTACAAGAAAACACTCTAAATAGGAGTCAAACAGCTCGTATAGAAATGACCATGTGCTTAGCGACGACAAAAAAACCCTGTTTTACGGGCCCGACCGACCCTGATTTATCAGTTTTGCAGACATTTTTTTTTTTTAGCTGTTGTCCAAAAATCATGTAAAACCGCCCTGTTTTTTAGCCCAATTTAATCAATTTTTGGCTATTTTTCTTTAGAAAATTTGTGTAAATTTTTTCATTTTTTTTCTCTTGATTTTCAGATTTTGGGGCTATTTGGGCCAATTTTGACTTCCAGAAAGAAAAGGAAAAAAAAAATCTCGACCCGACCGAACATACTCGAAAGGTCCGCTCGATCCGCCCGTAAACCGCGTTTTTTCTTTTTTTGTTGCCTTAATAATGTCATTTTCACGATGATATCGTGGTTCATTATAACCTGCTTTTAAAACTAAAACAACTAAACAAAGAAAACTAGATAGCTTATCATGTTTATAGAAAGCTGTATTATTTTTACCTCTGCCATACTTTCTCAAGTAGGTATAGGGTAAGTTGCGCAGGTGTGTTCGCCCGAGCAAAATAAACAAGTGGGTGACATTGAATGAATCATATTGAGTGTGTAGGGCTCTCAAACTGCTGTAGTATGCTGGTAGCAAAGACAAAAAATTGGCACTTCTTACAGTGTAAAGGTGCCTTTTAGGCTCTCTACTTGGTTTTCATGGGATCGTCCTGGATTGACATTATTTGTTTGATTACTTCAAGTAGTTTCATAGAGGTGCTGTATTTGGATATGTCCTTTCCCCTCATTAGCTGCAGTTTTTGCTTAACACAGCATAGAGTGTCATATTTTGTTCTAGGTAAACTTCAGTTGGAGATAGCGAACTTGTAACCCGCCCCTGAGGCGTCGGTTTCCAGGAAACGAGCAGATGGCGCAGCTGTCTCTCATCTCGCTTGCTTCCAGGCTTTTTTTTTTTTTTTTTGGCTTTTGTTTTGAAAAAAATTACTTGTTGTGTTAATTGTTGCAGTTTATTTGGAAAACACTTTCCCATTCCCAATGTCACAGGTGTCATGGGAAAATATGTAGCAGCTATTTTTAAGATAATTTTTAAAAAGGCTTAATGGTAGGTGTAAGACGTATTGAGGAATGGGTCCACACAAGTTGGTCTTTCAATTTAGAGAATAAAGGTATGATTTTGGGAACCGGTACTCTCTTTACGACGAATTGAACCCAAGGCGATACCATTATTGTAGTGGAGAACAAGGCTGGAGTGCCGAGTTCTTCACGCAAAAATAATGGTGGGCGCCGGGTTCAAATTCGTCGTAAAGAGAATCCGTTTTTCCCCAATCATACCTTTATTCTCATTCTTAAAAAACAGCAATTATCATTTAAGGTCATCTTTAACCCAATTTCGTCGTACTTTATTACGGTTAAATACAACAAGAAAGACTGCCATCTCACCCAGTGAAAACAATCGAACAGACAACCCCCTGAAAGCAACGACATACGCAACGAGACGCAATGTTGGCAAGCGCGCGCGAATGTAGCTAAATGTGGTATGACGCAAGTGCTTCCAACCTAAAAATAACTTCAATACGAAGCGCGTACTACCTGGGTTCAATTAAACGAATTGAACTCGGGCATCAGCCATGAAATTGCTTACACTTTCAACAGGCTGTTTAAGAATTTGATTTGTTCTTGTTCCTGTGACTTCATTTGATTCAAAAATCCTTCACCGTTGCACGTCAGGTTTCGTTCCTTGCTATTTATTAATTAACTTTTCATACCCGATCCAGAATTTTTTTGAACTCAAACAGCTTAGCCAGGGGGGTAGGACACCGAAAAAAAAAAAAAAAAATCTGCTTCGATTTGGGCATTGGGGATTTCCCCAAACGGTAATTTTGTGGAACTGCTACGTGCAATTTACTATGGAGTCTCGGTCCCAGTGACATTAAAAAATCACTCTTAAGCCTTTTGTTCAAAAGATCCTTAGTATATCAATAAATAAGAAAAAATTATTGACTTTCAAAATCCGTCGGGGTTAGTGGGATACTCCCGCGCAAAATATGGATTCCAATAAACAGCATTTAATTTACATATTTGTTGACCAGGGCCTATGCCTTTAGTCAAGTCGTATGTCCGTTCGATAGGGTAAGAGCGCCCTCCTACGTTAAGTCTTTGAAACAGACTAGCACCCGGAAGTGATGCCTGTTTTGAATTTGCCTGTTGCTTGTTAGGTTGGCATTGTCCGACCCCCCCTGCTTTAGCCTCATATGTAACAAAAAAATATGACAAAAAATGTTGAATGTTTGAAAGTTCCCTGCCTGAATTTTGTATGTTTCCCCAAAGTCTTTTGAGAGATTTTGCAATTATGGCTTTAAACATAAGATCTATTGTTGACTCGTTCCCTGCTTGTGCTGGTATTGATCCGCTGTATGGGAATTAGGATTGCCCTATTTAGCGTCTCTAACTGACTTTTATAGTCCCGGTAATGTGCAATTTTCAAAATTTCTTGGTTAAATGTGTGTTGAACAGTTTCATGTGACATTTGGTGCCAACTATCTTGTTTATCACCAAATAGGCAAAGGTATTTGACTTGTTGACATCCATGATGAAAGTTAATTCTGTTTACAGGTGCCACGAATACAGCTGCACTATGGTCTGCGTGTTAGTGTTGTATCTAAGTGGCACTCTTCTCTATCAATTTTGCAGTTTGAGAGTCTTGCATATTTTGGTGTGAACAAAGTATTGACCATATTTCATAAATGAATATTTTATGGCTGTTATTGCATCAACCTATTTCCTGCACTAGCAGATATTGAAATGCATCTGTTGTAAGCCTGTCCAAAAAAAAGTGGTACAATCAGAAAAAAAATTGGTTAAATATGAATTTCAAAATAAGCCATTCAACTTGGCATGATTGATATTAAAGGTGCAACGAGAGATTTCACTATCGGGGTCCCTTAACAAAAATCGATAAAGTACTGATTTTGCCCTGATGTAAAGCTTCCATCAAAAATTACCCAATCTGAAGGATTAAGACGGAGAAGAAATGTTCTTTGGTACAAAAAATGTGAAATTTTAAATTTCGATAGGAGGCCAAATACGAAATTCATCATATGTTTTACATTGTGAAGAAAATCACTGACAATGGTCCAAATCGCCTTTTTTTTCCTCTCGTTTAAGACATTTGTTGTAGCTGAAATTACAGGGCAGAAATCTATGAGTGTCTAATCTATATGAAATTACTATTATGACACATTATTTGGGGCCTCAAAATCTCTTGTTGACCTGTAAAGAAACAAAGACCAGCCTTCCAATGGCCGTTTATTTCATCTTTTTGATTTGTCAGTCTAGAGATAATTCCATTAGTGGCTATATAAAATCGTTTTGTGCAACAATTTAGCATGGGCAGAGCAGAGTGTTTGTTTTCCGAGAGCAGTATGACCATGCTGTCTTGTGAAAGCTAACAAAAGATTGCAACTTGACACAAAGAAACAAAACACAGATTAAAGTAAAAAGGAGTCTAGTTTAGTTTATCGGCACAAGTTTTTTTAATAGTCACATAAAGTCAATATAAAATATCTTTCTTTTCATAAATTATAAACAAAACAAATATTTATTGCACGTCAATGAAATGAGCTTTGAATTTATTACCAAAATTGGTTATCTGTTAAAAATCATGCCAGAAGGAAGGTAAAATGCAACAAAATAAAACACTCCAAATTCAAGAAAATGGTTTTTTGTTTTTTTAATTTATTTAAAAACTTGCACTATCTTTGTTGCATTACTCGTTAGTTCGTTTTTTTTTTGCAAGGGGTCCAACAAATCACAGTGGAAAGACCGTCTTTAACCAGTGATTTAGTTTCCTCATCCAGGTTGATCAGGCCTGGAATTCCTCTTGGGGACTTGTAAACCTCCCAAAGTCATCTATGATGTGGCATAATGGTTTGTGGATCTCTCCACAATAGGCAGTTTGCGTGATGGTTCTTATTTTTTTCTCCGGATCTATGTGAGGAAGTTCTTTGTACGACAACGCCAGTTCTGAGTTTTTTTGTTGAGGTTGAACCATGCTTTCCTATCAAGGTCACAGCATTTGGGCTTGCTAGATGGGCTTTTCCACCCAAAATGCTTTAGGTTCAAACAGTAGAGGATGACCATTGATCATACCATCTGTCATTGATCAAAGATGATCGATAGGGATACTGTGACTGCAGTGTCAGTGGACATTGGTAGCAAACTGATTCCTGGGATTCTCTGATCCCTAAAGGGGTGTTGGTGGTGGGATAGACTAGCAGGTGCATCACATTTACTGATTGTTGCAGTCAATAAAATTTACTTTGGAAGCAAAGTATAAAAGTGTTGGTGTTGTTTGCATTTTCATGATACTTAAAGACCATATAATTAAAAACTCTATCCTCCAGGGTGCTGTTATATTACCGGATGTACGCTAATGGTTCTCTTTTTCTAACAAACAACAGGATGTTGACATGTTATTCACTTGATCTTAAAGCCAGAAAAGCACGCAGAACTTACTGATCAGGACCTCACCATTGCGTAACATTTTCGTATCTTTAGAGTTTCTTTATGAAGTTAAATCCTTTTAAAGATTTCATTCTGTTCAAAGTGTGAATAATCTTTAACTAATTCTTTCACCGTTTCACTCAACCCAGAAAAAAAAAAATGGCACAAAACTTGATTTTTGTTGTTCTGCAGTAAAATGGGAGTTATCTCTTGATTGAAACAAGCATAATGGATGAAACAAAAAATCATGGGAGGAAAGCCTGGTCTTTTCTCTTTCATATGGTGTGTACAAAACGACTTATGTTGAGATATTATATTGAAGAAAAAAAAAATCGGTTTTTGACTTTGTACCATTCTTTTTTGCGACAGGCTGTATATTAGGACAGTACAAAATGTCAGATTTGCTTTTCCTCCTGACCTTTTTCATAATTGACAACTAATGTTTGACTGAGTAGTGAGTACAAGGCCAAAAACTAAAATAAATTGTATTCAATACATACACGTTTTTGAGAAAGAAAAAAAACTTCTTAGCTGGAAGTGAACAGTGTATTCTTTGAAATTTAAATAAATATCATTTTATAAAGTAAGGACAGGGTAAGATCAAAGATATATTTGAAGAGCTTATTTCCAAACAGTGTTAAATCCATTGGGTATCAAAAATGAGTTTTAAACAGAAACTTATCAAATTAATTGAAATACAATGTTCGGTGTTCGTTTGCCACTCATACTCCATTCAGTTCCTGGGATATCTGAATTTCAGCTCTTGGAAAACTTGGGCAATTTCTGAAAATGAACGAAATGGCCATTAAAGACAGGAAAGGTTTTTCTTTAAATTATTTTTAAATGAATTGTGAAATGGCCTCTCCTTCAACACCTAAAGCTTATAAGGAGCTTTTTCATTTCATTTCATTAATGGTTTATTAAAAATTGCTATCGCAGGAAAAACCTGAATTGCAGCAAATTGTACAATTATAAAACACACAAATGTGATATATTAACATTCTAAAATAATACACAACTTCATAACAGGCACGAACAAAGATAATGGGATTATTGCAATCACCCCAAACTGAAATTTGTACCACACACATGTATACCCCTTTCACCCCCACATTCACCAACACATATTGAATAAACAACACATGCATCACAAATTGTTCAAAATTAATCAAAACCATTACTAAGGTGAATGTTTGGAAAATCTCACATATTATACAAATATTGACTGCTATGAGGGGCATGGTTGAAACTATAGGCCCAAGGTTATCTCGAAACCATACTATGCCCCGAGGCGTAAGCCGAGGGGCATAGTATGGTTTCGAGATCACCGAGCTTACTATGGTTTCGAGATCACCGAGGGCCTATAGTTTCAACCATGCTCCGAATAAAAAGCAGTCAATATTTGTTTTATATACCCAATATATAGATTCTAGTTATCTGATTGGTTAAAAGAACAGGCCTATATCATCATGATCATGATCCTGTCGTTGGGGTCCACGGTCATATATAGGGAAGAAAAAATTATGTTTCCATCAAATTAAGCTTTGCAGATAGATGATTTGGATCCAAAACACACTAAGGGGAGCTATTTGAAGTTGATGCTAAAGATTAAACTTGATGTTCAAGTATTTAACCCTATATTTGTTGAGGGACCCCAGCTACAGGATCGCCTGTGGTGATCCTGTAGCTGGGGTCCCTCGACAGGATCGCCATGTGTAGGTCATGGCATGGGCATGGCATGCATGCATGGTTTAACAATTTTGTGTAACTTAGGGTGCAAAACTTGTGAAGAATTAACAATCAACCTTTCTTGTGTTGAGGAAGTGATGTTGGAGTCCAAAATGGATCGCCGTAATCGACTTCTTGCCATTTTTTGTCGGCAAGATGCGTACAATTTTCCTTGCATTTCATTGATTCGATGATCGCAGCTCCGAATTCGGCAGTTTTACATGGCCTGCAGATGGCCGCGTCATCGATGTCAAATTATAATCCTCGAATATCTTCACGGTGTACTTTACCTGCCGTTTGGTATTAGCCCTTTGAGCGGCATCTCTGATTCCTTTCAGATCTTCATCTACAAGCTCAAAGCATGATACTGATGGTCTGCAGTCTGATGCTGCGATTCAGCCATTTCACAGTACGAGTAAACAAAATACGATCAGGGGCTGCTTATATTCACCTCTTACACCAGCTTCAATATGTACACTCATAATACAGATGAATAGTTCGTACGACAGTCCTTTACGCTGGGAAGAGGTGTCCGGGGCATAGTTCATGAACTATACCCGCTCTTCCAGGGCATAGTTCATTTTTGGTTCAATTCTTGAAGCTAGTTGAATTTATGCCTCCACTTTTAACCAATCAGATGACAGGGATCTATATATGAGGTATATAATGGCTAATATGGCATTTTAAAGAAATTAGTTAAAAAAAACAACATTATTAAAAAGAAATGACCTCTGAATTTTCTTTTTTGATTGTGAGAAATTTCCATTTTATCACACTCTTTGAATGGACAAAAGAATATTTATACCAAATTGATTTCCAATTTAGTGCAAGGTGGGGGATGGGTTATGGAAAGAGTTTTAAATTGTTCGTGCCAAAATGTGTTTCCTAAGTCAATGCAAATTTCAAACAAAAGAGCTAATAAATAAAAAATGTATCAGAATTTTCAACAAACCTATTATTTAGTTTCTAGCCATCACACCTCTACCCACAATTCTATTGATTTAACCAAGCTAAATTAAGATCACAAAGCTTGTTTTTCTCCAAAGTGATTATCGATTGACTTAACACTGTTTTGGAATAAGCTTTTCATTTGTGGAATTAAGTTTGGTATAGTATGGAATACTATGTACTTGTTTTTGAACAAACTGATAGTGCCACATATCATAAGGATGCTATTTTTCCTTTGAAGCATAGCATAACAGACAGGGGGTGGGGAGGGGGCAGGGATGCAGGATGCCATCCCAGAGAGTTTTGACCAGGAAAAAAACTTGAAAATAATGCTATTTATTCCTTTTTTGCCATTATAAATGGGACTTGAAACAGTTGTGGTCAAAATATTATATGATTACTAAGTATTGAACCGAATAAATATGCTAACATCTAGACTAAAATTTTCCTGTTTCTTTTGTTTCATGTATGCTGCAGGTATTCCGGAATTACTTGACATTCTGTGGTATTGGCATCATGAATGCGCAACTTTTTGAGATGTCTGTCAATGAATACAAACGGAATCAGGTGAGTCATTAAAACTCATTATCAAAGAGAGGGCTTTGTTTAAGAAAAAAAATCCCTGAAGAGAAACACCTTGTTTTTTGTGGGCCACCAGCTATAGCTGGCAGGACCACTTAGCAATCCGTTGTGCGTGTGGATGTATGTGTGTGTGTGTGCCACTAAATTATTTTTTTAAATTGACCTCAATTGAAAAGTTGAAGTTCAATTGGAACCATTATTATGTCTGTATGGATCCAAGTGTGGGAAAATATTGGATCCAAAACATAATAATGATAAAATTGGATGATTTACGCCTAATATTTATTGCTCTCATTATGAGTTTTAAAATATTTTCACAACTCATAGCTCGACCAATAAATATGGGCTCAATCCAATTTTATACCAAACTTCTGTCATAGGTGCACCATGGGATCCCTCTTATGTTGATGAGATCAAAGGTCATATTGAAATGTCAAAGGTTGTGAGGTCAAGCTGAAAAATGGGCTAAAATGTAAAATTGACCTACATTGAAAAGTTGAAGTTCAAACTTGAGTTATAGGTGCAATATGGGATCCCTCATTTGCTGATGAGGTCAAAGGTCATGTGCCGAGGTCAAAGGTCATGTGAAGTCAAGGTGAAAAATAAGCTAAAATGTAAAATTGAAGTCAATTGAAAACTTGAAGTTCAATTGGAACCAAACTTGTGTCATAGGTGCACCATGGGTTCCCTAATATGTTGATGAGGTCAAAGGTCATGTGCCAAGGTCAAAGTTCATGGAGCAGCCCACAGCTTATATTCTTTGAATATAGTGAGCGCAAAAGCCGAGAACTGCGAAATTCTAGTTAATGCATGTTTGCAGTATTTTTCTTAAGTGTCCAATTCCACACACATATATGCACATGCACACACACACATGCACACACATGTAAATATGTATGTACACACACACACACGCACACACACACATGCAAATATGTACAAATATGTATGCACACAGACACACACACACATTCACACACACACATACACACACACACAAGAAAGTGTAATTTTTAATTTGAGAAACCTGGCATGACCCTTTTTGTCACTAATGGGTGGCATCTTACAAAAAGTTGTATTTTAAACCTTATACAAGCCGACATAGTTCCATCCCCAGAGGCACAAGTTCATTGAACCATGTGTGCATATTTGATCTTGTGAATTGACTCTGTGATATTTGGGCATGATATTGGTTACACCTGCAAGCTAAAAGCTGATTTGTTTTTAGCACATTGGGATTGGATGTTATGAAAACTAGTTTGAAATAGATGAATAGAAAAATCAGATTCCATATACCCCGGAACTATTATAAGTCATCAGGGCCTTTAAAGAATGCCGCATTTGCACGTACATACATAAACAAAGGTTAGGAGTTAAATATATTGGTAGTTGGCCTGGTGGGTTAAATTAAGAGGTTTTATCTATTCCAAGTCGCTCTTTATCGTCAGGAAAAAATCATAAGTAATTAAAGTGAATACTTAAGGATTACACTAGCAGGGTTATTTTGAGTACATCTTTGTTTACCTATTTTAAGATAAGTAAGAGTACTACTGAAATTAAAACACATTCCTATATGAGGCAGGACTTCTATGCTCCTGTGTGTGTGTTTAATCTTATGAAAACATTGAATATGATCTTTTTAAATTGAGTACATTTGGAAATTAAGCTATTTTGGGAATGAAAAGGTGAACAATTGTTTTTAATCAAAGGGGGGTGACCCAGATTTAATTATATAAAGTTGTCTTCCTATAAATGGCTTTGACCACAATATACCCCATCTGACAAGTTTCATGCCGATGTTTCAATCCATCTTGATATGAGAGCCAAATACATGATTTTGTAGGCCCATAGAATACTCTATTAAATTTATATTGGTCGACCACACTCTGGTACCTTTCACTGATAATATCCAAACCAAACATCTTTAAGCCCTAAGATTTCACAGGATAAATGAGAAAAAAGTAGTAGCTTCTGACACCAAAATGTAGTTGGACACTTCAAATAAAAATCTGGGGTCCTGGATATGATGCTTAGTAGCATTGGGCAATGGACTTATAATAATTGAAAAAGCAAATAATTTATATAATAATCAAGTCAGTAAATATTTGAATACAAAGTATATAAATTGCTAAAACTTGGATAATAAAGGTAGGAAACATAAAAATCACAACACCAGGTTTTAGTCAACATTTGCAAGTACACATAACAATGGCAACTCTTTTCCTTATAGAAACATGAAATCCATGAATTTGCCAGCTGTCGTTAATTGACTTTTCTGCTCAGAGGGAATTTCCCTTAAAAAGGCAGCATTTACAAATTTGTAACACAATACAATATGCTGCAAGGGCACTGAGGGTAAAGTAAAGCAGAACATGAATTGAAAATAGTGAAGTATATTTTAATAACTGCATTATAAATAACTACATAAGCTGAGAGTAGTGGATGAAACAACTATTGCATTTTTCAGCACTCATTTTTAGACAAAATTGAAAATGTTATCAAAATAAATTAAGCCCGTTATTTTCCCCTGGAAGGTAATGTGGAGATGACCTATTCATTTTCTGTTTCTAATTGACTTCAACGCTCAGAGGCGGTTCTTAGAATGGCAATTTGTAATGGTAATAAATGTATAAACCCCTCTCCTGCATCAATTTCTCTTGATCAGGCAATTGTAGACATTAATCAATACATATGTATATGGTTATGTGTTCAATGTGATGCATAATTCATCTGGGGTCTGTTTGAGTTGTGAGTTTGTTTGATGGGGAGTTACGGAGTTGGTTTTTGTGGTGAATTAAAGGCACACAAGGATATTTTTTGGAGGATAGAATTTGTCTAAATTTGCATCTCATTGGTTGTAGAACACCTACTTAGAACATTTTAAGAGGTATAGGGCAAATGTCCTTCATTAACCTTTGTGCATGATATAGACTTATCAAACATATCATCTTTAAGTTCATAAGACATTACCCCTGGCTTATTCACTTCAATAACACATGTTACTAAGTGAACTGTGGCTATTAAAGATGATGCTGTAATACATACAAGTTAAAGCCACTATCAGCCATTTTTTAAAAATTCAAAATGTCCATTTTGTCTCTAAAGGGTACACACCACCATTAGAGTGGAACCAGCCTATATCCGTCCGAGGTTTTGTCACAACTGTAGTACCTCTTTTGTGTATAAATTGTGAGATATTCTTAGTAATTCTATGGTTTTGTTGACCAACTTTTATTTTAACAGATAGGAGTACCAGGGCTCATGATAGCATGTTTAGCATAGCAGTTTGCTACACATTTTCTGCCATTTGCTATGCAATTTTAAAATTGTTTAGCAATTTTTCCCTATACGTTTGCACAATCAATGTGATCAAAGCAAGAGCTGTTGCAAAAATTGCTACACAAATAAAAATCCTTAGCATGAGCCCTGAGGAGTACTGACAATTTTGAAAAAGAAAACATCGAAATTTGAATGAAATCTAAGTGTGACCGGCGTATAAACACACAAGTCGCATGCAAGGTTTAAGAGTAGGAAGTGAATCCGTGAAAATACGGCATCTGTAAAAAAATCAGTAAATATCTAAAAATCTAAACCTAAATGTTATCGTCAAATTTTGATATGTTGTAGAGAAATTTCTACTGGTTGTATTCATATAATCCGTATTTTCCAAAACAAAAGCTAACTTGAGTTATAGCCATTATTCTGACTATCCTTTTACACACACAGTCTATGTTGTGTGCAATGGTTGCGTGTACCCTAAATTGCTAGTGTTAGATCATATCAACACCTTATATTACTGTTCTTTGTGAAAACAGACACTAAAGCATTTTAAAGCGGTCTTGAAGATGCCATTTACTACTTTTTTTAGCCTTAAAAAATTGGATCCCGACATTTATTAGTAAACAATGCATGAAAATCATCATTTCTTGACTAATACGGTGTGTTGGGCTTAGTCACTTTACAGGGGTCTTTACTACAGCAATTTTCAATACAACAGTGCAAAAAAAAAACGGCCTTTGATGAAAAATAGGGGGCGCAATTTGTTTACAATTTGAAATCCCTGATAGTAGCTTTAACTGCAGAAAATAATTTCATAGGAGGGAGAGAGGTGGGAAGGGAGGCAGTGTGGGAATGGAAGGAGGGTGCGAATGTGTGCAAAAGAGAAATGATGCCCTAATAGTGATGCAGTGTTCTAAAGCACTTCTCAATTACATATTATTTATTCATTGTTTGTGTATGATATTGCATTATTCATCATCGTTTCTTTCATTGTTGTCGCTATGTCTTGACTGTGCAGTCAGCTGTAAATCATCCTCATTCTGCTCATTTCTTACACCATATTGTCGGTTATTTTTCACATGGTGTATATTTTCATGACCAATTAGCAGAGCTTCAACTTAAAACACTGCAAACATTTAAAAAACTGCAAATTCTAAATGCCTTAAAGAGACATGAGTACATTTCCAGAAAGAAGTGCCCTCAATTTTTTCGAACCCAGGTTTTTTGCATATGGCTGTGTGTCTTGAATTGGGGCCCGCTTGCTCTAGGGTGGAGCTGTTTCATATTTTAGGGAAATCTAACATGTTTGTAATGATTGGAGTACTTAAAATGTGATTGAATACTTCCAAGTAAGCACTCATTTTAAAGCCTATTTAGTTAGCTTTAAATTGATACTAGAATTATCTTGATCAGAATTCAGTAATTAAAATTATAACTAATTAAGTAAACGAAGGTGGAGGGTGGAGCAATTGGGACACAGAGAATAGGACATGGTGCCATGTAAAGTCTATGGGAGAATATGAAGCTTCGGCTCTTATTGTTTTTCTTTATCTCAACAATCATTTAATTATTTGAATTATATATCAAATTAAATCTAATTAACTGCCCTTTAATTTGAGACCATAAATATTGTTGTGGGACTCTAATTAAAGAAATCATAATCAGATAATTGATTAATTAACAAGTCGGATTGAGTATACAATGGGACACGATAAACCTACAATATGAGTAAACAATGTTTTTTTTCAGCCCATTTCTTCATACCATTCAATAAGATAACAACTTAAAACTAATGAATTACACTTCAATTCAATGCCTAATTAACATAGAACTAACATTTTAATGAAGATCATTAATCAATTAGACAAGCTGGGATGCAGAGGAAATGGGACACATTACGTTGCAAATTTTATAGGCGAAAATGAGTCCGATTTTTACTCCGTAAAAGACACTTTTGAATCTGTCCTGTTTTTAATTATATTTTCTACAATTACAGATTTAAATATTCATTACGATAACCAATTATTTTGATCAATAACTGCTTAAGACCTAGCCCTACTGTAATTTTGATAGCATATTTGAAAAGATTGGACAATTTCCTTTCAGAAAATGTTCACTTTTCATATGCTAGCATACATAGTTTGGAAGTTATAAGGTGTAAGCTCAAAATGATGCATGATACATGAAACTTGCAGACGAAATGCAAACAGGCCCCACTTCAAGACATATGGCCATATTTAGAATGCTTAGCATTGTATTAG
The DNA here is from genome assembly GCA_023653785.1 of Ophioderma brevispina. NCBI lineage: Eukaryota > Metazoa > Echinodermata > Ophiuroidea > Amphilepidida > Ophiodermatidae > Ophioderma > Ophioderma brevispina. The sequence goes on along the minus strand of JAMKCH010045985.1, from coordinate 82,916 downwards.
ATCACACCTGAAGTGAATAAGCTGAATACGTCATCTTTATGTAAATAAAATGATGATTTAGTATTTTATGTCATGCACGACAAAAAAAAAAATCAAAGCATGGTTTCCTATAGGAACTATTAGGATAGCAGGTTAGTTTAAAACAAGGTTTGTGGTTTTCTTTTTACTTGTTTGTCCAATAACTCTTTGAAACGTTCTTGGTAGGTGGTCTACAATTGATCCAGTGCAATTTGAGAGAAATTTGTATCCTCAAAAAATCTCCTCATGTCACTTTAAAAGTGTTCAGTTTTGTAAAAAAATGGCTTAGAGTTAATTCCATGAAACATCCATGTAGTATGCATGGATTACAAGTTTCATACACTTTAAGAAATAAAGGTTCAATCTAAAACCTTTCTTGTTCCCTACAGAATCCTTCACAACAATGGTTCTAAAAAGATCCAAAAAGTTTTGTATACTCTAAAAGACTCTTTTGGTGTTTTGACAAACTTTTTTCAGCTCAAGAGAACATTATAGAATCATGAGGGGTCCTTGGACCAAAAGGGTTCTAAACTTCTAAGAGGGTTCTATGCCAATTTAAGATGCTTTTAGACCAGGGGTTCTCAACAGGCGGCCCGCGGGCCAGATCCGGCCCGCGAAGCTTTGGTGGTTGGCCCTTGAACAGATTTGAAATATACAGCAAACATAGCAAAAGAGGGTGCATCTGGCCCGCGAGCATGAATATTTTAAGGGTAAACGGCCCTTCATGGCCCGCGAGCCAAAATAGTTGAGAACCCCTGTTTTAGACTAACCTAAGAGGGCTCTTTAAAGAACAATTTTAGGTTTTTCAGAACCCAGGGTTCTTTGGAGCTCAAAGAACAATTCTAAAATGAGTGCGGGTTCTATTATAATAGAGAATAAAAAGGGTTCTAAGTCAAACCTTTATTTTTAGAGTGTCTCTTCGGATACAATCCTGAGGAAAGGATACAAATATACGAAGCTGTGGGCTTAGCAGTTCATACACCTCTTGACTTTGCCTGTTTATTTCCATGAAATTATTTCAAACCTGCTCAACTCTTTCCGCCTTATCTAATCTCATAAAGGTCCTGGACTGATCACTAAAGCCTCGTCCCCAGCCTCCAGATTTTACCAGAAGTGATCAAATGTTGATATCATAAGAAAGCTACTATTTCTCCTCATTTACCGGTGAAACCTTTAGCTTAAAGTATGTTGTTTTGAATATGAGCGAAAATGTATTCTATTTTGGCCGCCATATTAAGTTTACACAGTACCCTATGGTGCTTATAAAATCAATTTTTTAGCTCTCATATCAAAAATGATTGGAAATATCGGCGCAAACGGTAGAGATGGGGTTTTTGGGTGAAGGCCCTTTTTATCGAGATACAAACTTTATATACTTAAATCGACATCCCCGTTTAAGTCATGTACTTTTACAGCAAGCATTTCACAGCTGTTAATATATTTAGATGAGCCTGTACATGACAACTGTAAAAAATTGTAATTTGACATGCTAGTGATCAATGGTTCATTAGTACTATTTGGCATAACAATTGGGGCAGGAGTTGAACTCGTAGGGTGTTAGGCAGAAACAAGGTGAATAGTTACTGAAGTTTTTAGCACTGAGGTGAACTTTTTGGAAATCTGTGTGAGAGGCGAAACCTTTTTGGAAGGTACATTTTATTACTCCAAAGGCACGGTCCCGTGGATAAATGAAACATGTAAATGATTTGATTTTTGGAAGATAGCTACTTGAAGAATAGTTTTTAATAGTTTTCTCATAAGGTATTATTGTTTTTTTTTCAAATGAAAAATTGACAAAAGGATTTACATAGCTGCTTCAAAATTGTAAATCTCTATTCAATTTGTGTTTATGGTGTGTCTATGGATTGAAGCCCTCCTACATTAGCTAAGTGACTAGTCCAGTTTTTCATCCTCCCTCCTTGCATGTATTCTTCCTCTGCTTTTGTCTCTCTGTGACTATCTTTAGTAGCTATCACTTCATTTTGTGTAATTCAGGTCATCTTTTTTAGAGGGTACTGTTGCATATAGCATTAAAACTTAATTGTGAACGTCCTTTCTCTTTCTTGTTCTCCTCTTATATTTCCGTCATCTGGTTGCTTAAATAGTTGTTCTATTCTACAGATTAGAAGGGTAACAGGGCTCTGAATCTAAGGAAGCTCAAGACTTAAAAAACCGATTTCTCTGTTGAGTACGTAGACACAAATCCTCACAGCTGATTATTCGGTGTCTGCCCATAATGTGATGCAGTCAAGAAAATGAGTGCAAAGTCAACACATTTCTTTTTTAATGGCATTTTCTATCGGAGCATTGTCCGATTCATTTTTTGTTATCTTTGGTAGATGTGGCTCTTGGGAAATGCTATCTTTGGTATAAATGCACTTTGCTATCTTAGAAGATGCAACCCATGTGATTTTGATATCAATAATGCTATCTTTGGCATTGCAAGGCATTCCAAACCTGGCCTTGTAAAAGAACAGGAATGGGCAAAACCCAACCGTACCCTGGTATGGAATTTTACATCAATTTTTTACTGAATAAAGTACAGGTATATTAAAAAGGGGCCCCTTTCCCAGGTGTCCATTTATATAAAATTCTGCGGGGACACTTTTTGGAGGGGTGTTACTTCAGTCACATGATTAATACTTTGCCACATTTACACCTCATAATTTTTTTATTTGAAAAAATAAGTTATCGGGAATCGGGAGCGTTAGAGGGTTTTGTTTAGCAATTTTTTATAAGCAAAATACAGGACTGCTGAGTGTTGCCATATCATTAGTCTTGGGCAACTCAAGACCCCGCTTCTCTGTTAGAGTTACCAGTCGCCAAGTAATACTGCTCTCAAACCAATCACTTATGCCCTCTAAATTAATATATAATGCTGACAGCTTTGCTGGATTGTGGGAGTGTATGGCAAAGTGTGCAGTAGGATTGACCCTAGATTTGTTAATAAGTTTAAAAACCCCCCTTATATTCACCAGAGCCCATAAAAATCTTGAATGATCTTAAAATGTTCATAAATTTATTATGATCCTGTTCATCCCTGGTATATTCTGTATACAGGGTATAACACGAAAGTCAGTGGTTTTTAGATGGCTTCTTAAAAGATACCCAGCGGGCATAGTCGTTTAGAGCGACGTCGAAACGACATTGGCACGTCGAAAACAGGTCGACGGTTTTGATAAATTTACGTCGAAATTGCAAATTGAATCGACGTTTTAAGAACGACGTCAAATCGATTTGCATTTTCGACATAAATAGTGTGTAAATTTCTCAAACTCTCAACGTCTTTTCGACGTTCCAGCGTCGATTGCCCACTGGGTATGTGCTTATTTGTGATGCATTAAAAAATACTGACTTAAGACTAGGCTTGTTTGGACTCATTTGAATGCATTTTTCATGCAGATTCTGAATATGGTCGTGAAAATGCACATTTTAGATATTTTTGAGAAATGAAATTAATATTTTGAATTCTTGAGAGCCTGCAGTTGCCTGCAGAGCACAGTGGATTTTAAAGGTGCAAGGAGAGATTTCACATATCAGGTGGACCTTAAAAAATCGAAAGTACTGATTTTTGCCCTGATGTAAAGCTTTCCATCAAAAATACCTCCATCTGAAAGGACTATGCCGAGAAATGTTTCTTTGGTACAAAAATTGTGAACTTTTTAATTTCGTATAGGAGCAAATACGAAATTCAGCCTATGTTTTACATTGAAATACAAGCATATCCAAATCGCCTTTTTTCTCTCTTAAAGCATTTCTGTAGCGAAATACAAGGCAAGGAATCTATTGAGTGTCTAATCTATATGAAATTACTATTATGACACAATATTTGGGTGCCTCAAAATCTCTCGTTGCACCTTAAGTATGTAAGAGTTAATCCAAAAGTGGTGTACTAATATGCAATGTATACATACGTCTGGAACTAGTGCACAGTGCACATAAACACCGCAACTATGAGTTCATCATCAATCAACAAGTTCCCAGGTGTGTGTCCATGCCCGTTCATGCCCACTGAGTTGGTGTTAATATTAATGCAAAATTTTGCAAAATTGCTATGTTTAAATGCAAAAATGCAAAACGTTGCAAAATTAAAGGCACCATCAGTGATTTTCTAAATCAGAAAATAAAAAAAAAATAATCAAAAATCAGATTTTGCATGTCTGTAACAAGCAGAGGTATCTTAATTATACCCATACAAGTACTAAGACTGAAAGCAACCTAATAAGGATAAAATCGGATGTTTCAGTCATTCCTCTCCATACGGACACATACTGCAGCACTTAATTGAGCACTGCTGTTTTCTACATTTTTTTCAGTTGCAAAAAATAACTTACAAGAATTCTACAGACCTGTCCTTCACTTTTAATCCTTCCTTCAAGTTTCAAATATTTTGACTATTTGGTTTGAATCACTGATATAGTGTCTAAAGCATTTCCAAGACCATATTCAGAATCTGCATGAAATATGCATTAAAAAGAGTCCAAACAAGCCTAGTCTTACTAGGTCAGTGGTATTTGGTAAACCGTCTCAAAAACTACTGACTTCCATGTGTTAGAACTTAGGGGTGCATGACTTCCCAAAATTTGGCAATAATAAAAAAAAAATCCAGAAATGTTTAAAAAAAATTACATTTAGGCGACGAAAATAAAAAACCCTGTTTTATGGGCCCGACCGACCCTGATTTTTCAATTTTTCAGATTTTTTTTTTTTAGTTTTTCCAAAAATCATGTAAAATCAGCCTGTTTTTAGCCCAAATTTATCAATTTTTTGAGAAAATTTGTTTGTAAAAATTTTTCATTTTTTTCTCAGATTTTCGGGCTCTTTTAGGCCAATTTTGAGCTCCAGAAAAGAAGAAAAAAGAAAAGAAAAAATTCGCCCGACCGACCGACCTTACTCGAAAGGTCCGCTCGCCCGTAAAACAGGGTTTTCTTTTTTCGTCACCGTATGGACTTGGGTGATATTCCACATTTTTTGGTATGGGGATCATGCCTGGAAAAAAGTGGGGAATTTGGGAATGTCATTCCCGGGAAATTTTGGTATTTGGAGGGAAATTTTTGACCTTAAAATAAAGAAATACATAAGAATTAAAGGGAAATTTTGAAATCTTGGAGGGAAATTTTGCTATCTTAGAGGGAAATTTTGATCATATTCCTGGGAAATTTTGCATTTTTTACAGCCCTGATGGGGATATACCCCTTAAACTCCTTCTGTAGCCTTTTGTTTTCCACATAAAAGTCTAGCGTTGTGCCCAAGCGTTTGGCCACTGGGACAAGGGCCGGATCAATTTTCAGGAAATTAATAATATGCCCACTTACATCCCTGTAACTTATGCAGACTACCAGGATTGAAAAGGTTAACTTATGATTCTTTATGAAAAAAAAGTTAATTACAGGAAAATCTTGGCTATCCAAATTATGCGGGATCTGAACTTTTCTCCATCTCTTCATATCTCGCTGCATCCGACCATTTTGGCAGTATCTAGGAAACGGAATATATCCAATTTTCCTGTCCCAATTACATTGGGGCATTTATCATATCGTGGGGCAATTAGAACGAGGTATGTTTCTTTGTTTAAATGTCAACGGAGAGCGATCAGAAATGTCGTTGAGATTAGCAGTTCGTCTGCCCTCTGTATTAGCCTTCAATTAAGCAGCTTCATGTTTTCATTGGCATTTATGTTTGATTTGCATGTATGGAGACATCGTCATGTTCTACAAAATCGCTTTTGTTACAAGTCACATTTTTTCCTCTTTTAACCGCAGTTTGAACTTTTGAATTGAATGATATATTGTGTGTTGTAGTCTGAAGTTGTACCATATCAATCGATCATGTGGAAAGACAAAAGAGCAATTCCTAGATGGAGCTCTTGCATTTGATTGAATGATAAGATGTTTTCACTTGAAATGGAAACGACCTCTGAGAGTTAGAGTTTGTTCGGTTAAAAAAAGGTGTTGTTCATAGTTAATTTTCTTGAAGATAGTGAGGATATTTATAAGACGGTCATGCAGCCAGAACTCAAACGTAGTATACATGTTAAGCTGATGCCATTTTCATGATTTTCACCTTTGATTTTTGTATGATTGAATGACTGAGCAGTTAGGGTTAAGGGTAGGAAAGCCAATGATATACTTCCTGCCGCAGCGAGTGACTGGCGTGCGCAATATTAGATTTTGACCCAAGATCAAGTGTTACACATACTAATGAGCAGAAATTGTTCACTGCGACTGTAAGTACATCATGGGCTAGGGTTAGGGTTGAATGTATGTATAAATGCAAGAAGGTTATAAGTGCATTAGCTGCCATGTGATACATCTGTGTGCTGCCCTGCATTACATTGCACATATACCGCCATCGTAACAATTGTCGTGTATATATCAATTTGCTACCTGTGTACACGACCGTCCTCTACCGGTTACCTTTCTTGAAACATAAAACAAAATCAATATCCAAAACGTGCCATCTGTAAAAACATAATCCGCTTTCTTCTTAAACTTTTGGGTCCTGAAGGTATAACTAGAGTTACTTGAATTCATTTAAAAAAATAAAATGCATTTTCAAGACCCTACTTGGAATCAGCATGACATAGCTTGCACATACATTTACGACTGATTTTCGGGAAAGGACCCCAGGAAATTTTCACCTCCAACCAGGAAAATTTGCCTCAAAACCACCTCAAACCAGGAAAATCTGCCTCAAATTTGGGAATTTTCCCCCCTCTGACAAGTGACGCCTGTTACACCCCTGCATGTGACAAGAAAATAGTAACCTTTGTTACTTCATTCTTACCCCTTGTATTTGACTTTTCTGTGTGTGTTGAACAGCCTTACCATTTTGTAGGGGATATACTATAGAAACTAATAAGGCATGCACAAGGCATGGCATTCATGCTAAATTTCTTTCCGCTGTGTTCATCTAACATTTCAATGCTTCAGTGACAGTAAATGTTGATTGTATCAAGGTTCCAATGATAATGCACTTATCCCAAGTGGGTATTGAATCTCTAACATAACTCTAACTTTGTTAAAACTTTTCTATGAACACTGATGTGTTATTCTAAAAACAGCATATCAAGTGTTCCTGTCCTCTATTTCTTAAATTGCTTTCTTTCGCTCTCATCCTTTCTTGTTATTTTTGTTTTTTTCCCTTCTTTATTCCACCCTCTTATTTACTTCCTTTCTGACTTTCTTCATTTGCTTACTTCCTTTCCTGCTTTCTTCCTTTGCTTTTTTGTTTTTATTTTTTCTTTGTTTCTTCCTTTCCTTTCTTTAAAATTCTAGCTGTTTTAAATTGGGAGGTTTTTCTGCACGCGGTAGTTTTTTCCCACCCTCCATGCTCCAGTAGCTTGTCTCCCTCACTAACCTCAAGGGCAGCTATTATTTTCTCTTATTGTTTTTGGACTTATATTTTTCCCCTCTAACCTAAAAAATAATGAAAATTTCATTTTTGAAAACAGGCGTAGCGAGATTTCGAACCCGAGACCACTGTATCATGAGGTCAGCTAACTAACGACAAGACCAGCGAGGATTGGTGGTCATTTTTTTTTTGCAACTTCAATCCTTTATAAAATTGTTTCCGGAATAAAATCGCTACTGCTATTGTGGTCACGCACTCAATATAATGAATATCCAGCTCCGCTCTGGAACGTTTGCCACAACCTATGCTCCATGAGCATGATAATGGTGGTAGTCAAAATCTCACACTTTCGTTTTTTTCTTTACATAATCATTTCATTATGATAATCTTCACAGCAGCATTACCTGCCTTTTACCATGAATTAACTTTAGTTACTCAGCAGATACGTGTGGCTTTCTACTTGAAATACACAAATCAAACTACATTGCAGTGACAGGATATTTTCATTTACTTATTAGGAGTAAAAAAAGTACGTTTGTTTTTACTTTAAAATTTGCTCTTTTTCTAACACCCAAAAAAGCTCATAGTAAAAATTTGTGGTAGGCTAGAAATGTCCTAACTTAAGGTGCTTGTTCCGATTTGTGTGTAGTGTGTTCTGTATTGATATTAGAGCCTGTCACTTGCACACACACCCACATTACGTGGGAACAAACTTGCAGTTTTTTGAGGTATGGAAGCAATAATGCATATATTGCAAAGCCCTATTCAATACTGTGCTAATAATGATGGTTAACCATAAATATGCGGTAACTTGCGTTTTTGGTGCTACACGCGATAATGCAACTCTCTTAAAATGAAAGAGTGGCAAAAAACCACTCTAAAAGAGTGAAATTTCTCACTCCAAAAAGAGCCAGCTTAAGTGACGCATCTTTTTAGAGTGAGATCCACTCAAAATAAAAGATGAACAAAATAACTCTAAGGAAGAGTGAACTGATAACTCCTTTTTAGAGTGAACTAGTCACTCTTATAGAGTTGCGTTCCTTTGTGAATTGTTTTTGTTTGTTTTTGGTCCGATATTGTATATGTTTAGGTCATAATTCATAGCATCGTGACATAATGAATATTGTGGCGCATAATTGTGGCATGATCGTGAGACTGCTGATTGTAACCTGCATGCCCGTGTAATGATCATGGCATGCATGCCCGTGACATCCTGATTGTGCGTTTCGACATGTGTAAAGCCTAGCGTGGTGGCAGACTACCTTATGTACATTGATAATACAGTAAATAACATTTAATATGCTTCCCTCACTTGTCTGTAAATGCTATGAACTGTGAACGCGACACATACATATACTCACCCGTAAAGATAGCTTATGATTTCTTCACTAATTTCATACTTCGTTCAAAAAATCAAAACCGTTTGCTGACGGTTTCACTTAAATCGTCCGCCATGTTGTTCGAAAATATCAATCATTTGCGCGGCGTTTCGGATTGGCTATTAGTTCACTCCGAAAAAGAGTGAGCATTTTCTTCCTCCCTCTTTTAGAGCTAGAATCCGGTCGATAAGAGTTCAGATTGGGCTTCACTCTGAAGAATAGTGGCATTTTTTTTGATCCACTCGGTAACAGAGTGACCTCGGTTAACCGCGAGTTAAGTGGCAGGGTTTGCCATTTTCTTTTCTCTCTCTTTTAGAGCTAAAAGCCACTCAATTAGAGTTAATTTAAAATCACTCGAAATTCAGAGTGATTTTTCCACTCTTTCATTTTAGAGAGCATAGAGTACGCACTATCACTTCTGTGCTCATATTGATGGATGTGAGGGCTCAATTTCGGACTACAATGAAGAAAATACAAGCTTTCATTTGATATCAAAATCGATACTACTCCCTACTACTTCCGGGTAAATCAGGGGGTCTTAACGACGGTCGAACACGCCCCTTTAAATATAGCTCCGATTAGTATTTGCAACAGAACTCATCTGAAGACACTGCTTTGCATAGTATATTTTTGGCAGAGAATGTCAGATTTCATCAAAATTTAAATGGTCAATGGGCAGCGGTTATGCACAACCCTATATAATTGCAAGTTGTTGTACAATAATTTAATGGTGCCAAATATATGGGGTTGTTCAAGATTGTCTTTTTACAAGCATTTTAGTGTAGGAAAATTAAGCTATTTGCATAGAGCATGCAAATTGAGGCTTAGAAAGAATACATTTGACATATTGCACTGTAAATTGAGTTTTGGAAGATAAAATAGCATTTAAATTTGTTAAACATGTAGTGAGCATGCAAGAATATAGCTGCCAAGTATCTACTGTAACACACCCTATGTCCAGACAGAGAGCTGCTAACCACCTTAAATCCAGAGAGTTTCTTAAGCAAAGTCCAACCCCTTGAAAGAGTCTCTAAGGAGTTTAAGAGAGTTGCCTTGTGGAAAGAAAGACTTGCTGTCAACCAAGTACCGTCTATTTGTATTGATCCTGGTGAGCATCTTCAACCTGGAGCTGACTCCTCATGGGCTGAATGGCAATGTCTCAACAGATTGAAAACCAGAATCGGCCGATCTAAGGTATCCTTGCAGAAGTGAGGTTACCTGGAAGCAGATCAGGACACTAGCTGTGATTATGGAACAGCACCACAGACAATGGAACATCTCTTGGTCTGCCCAATGTTGGAGCAGCAGTGCACAGACAAGGACCTTGCAGAATTCAGTGAAGCAGCCAGACATTATACACACCTCTGGCTGGATCATATTTGAGAACCACTGTGTTTGGATATGATAAGAAGAACATGCATGCCAAATACATGCTTAGGCTAGATAGCTATTTAGCCCAAACCCATTTAAATAAGTTCAGCAAAACTAAACACAATTTGTCTAGACTTACTATAAATGCTTAATTTACAGCTTGATTTGAATAAAAAAATATACTTATGTATATTTTGTACCCAGAAAAAAGGAAATGTCTTCATGGTACTATTTTCTGTGAATATAGCAACTATTCTAGCAATTGCTACATCTGAGAATCATAAAAATTCTAGCAGATATCAATTGATAAATTGAGAGTTTTTGTTGTGAAGATAAAATATCAAACGACTGTCATTTCACTATATCATCTTCATGTGAGCTTTTTTGCCTATAGCTGTAAGTTGTTCAAGCAGATACATCGTGCCTTTCTACTTGAAAGAACACAGATCATATTACATAGCACTGACAGAAATTGTTTATTTACATTAAGATCAAAACAGAACAAAAAAATACACAAAAATATACTCCATTGACATTAAAATTTCTCATCTTCTTTGAAAGCATGCCAATATAATATATATGCTATGTATGTAAAAATCCATCTTTCCTAAAGCAAAAATTTATGGTTTGCTAGAAACGTCTGATTGAATTTTTAATAAAACTATCCCAAAAATATATGTGGGCGTAGTGTTGCCACAAAACTGAATACATTATATAAAAGGCCTGAAATCCCAGAAGGTGAAACGGTCATGGACTTGTTTCATCACAGAAAGACGTAAAATGAATAAATGATTTCTCAAATTTAACCTAAACTGACAATTAAAGTGAATCTACAAAAAAAATCCTTCAGGTGTAGTGCTTGCCAATGAGTATGAGTTATTAAAAATTGCTTTAAGCCTCACAGATTTCGCTGGTTTCCTGTTAAGCGTATAAAGTGCTGTTATGAGGAGAAATTCTTGGGAGTTGTCAAGGGTTCACGGCAGCTTCTTCCAGTTGTAAGGGGTACAAGCTCACTGGGAAACCAGTGAAATATGCAATGTTTTATTCTTTCTTAATCCTGTGAGAACAACTTCACGATTGGTCACAATGGAACTTCTGTGATTATTTTAGCCAATAAGCAACATTGTAAGAATGGAGGTAGGGTTGAAGAGGGTTAGAGCTAAAATATTTGAAAGCTGTGTTGCAACTGGTTATTGAAATGATAATATAATATAATTAGCCAATCAGAAATGCTGTACAGGCTGAGTCAAAAAGATTTGCACCCGATTTCAGAAAAATATTAAAAATATTTAACAAGCTTAGAAATTGTTTTTATACGCAAAAACAATAGTTCATTTTATCCACTGTCATTGGTGAAAAAAATGAAAGTTTACCTTTTCCCATATTGTGTCATTTTGTAGATATGATAAATTAACATTATCCACCCAAAACCATATTGACCGTGGTTATGCAAGTCTTCATGTCTGCGACAGTATTAAAGTCATTCATTGAGTTACTGTCAGCTAAATGCTTAATTACCTTTGTTTTACTAAAGTAACTATCAATGAAATGCCATTCATGATGTAAAGTAATTTAAACGCTTTGACTTAAATAGAAACACAATAGAAAGAAAAACGTACTCAAATTGTATTGCTGGGGCTAGTCTATATATTTGAACTCAAAATTCCTTGCAAAATTCCCACAAAAACATGGTTTGAACAATTTTAAATATTTAGTGAAATAATGTTTCATAGTATTGGGTATAAGATTCCATAATTTGTTATTGGTTTCAGATCAGAATATTGAAAGAGTTTGTTATTTTATCAAAGGAAAGAGTGTCATGGTATACTTGTGTAGACTCATTCGAAGTATATCACACAACAGTGGTTTCTTGGACAGAGTAAAAATGTTAAAGTTAGCATAACTTCTCAATGTAAAGTTCAAAAAGTAAAATTTCTCTAGGAGACAAAATAATGATGTTATATAATAATAATATTTTTGATAGATTTTCCAGAAAAAATAATTTTGACTTGCCTTGTATGTTAGGCTCAGACAGGGTTTGTTTTTTGTCTGGTCAAAACCTATTGGACCCGAAAGCGTGAAAAACCATTAACATGCTCAAAAAGGGTTTTAACCAGTCAAAACCTGGTCAAAACTGATTTCATACTCACCGCCCTGGTTTTAACTGGCCAAACCTGTTGGGGGAGGGGCAGCAGAGGGATTTTGAAATCTAATCCCATATGAATTGCAAATGTGCCTATACTGTCCGTGACTAAACACATGTCAGTACTATGGGATAAAAAGTGTTCCACAATTCTTCAAAGGAACTCAAGGACATTTTCATGATCATGCGAAAAATTCCTAGGTATAGCACTTTGTGCGCTAAGATGAACATAAAAGGTCAGGGTTTTTATGTGTTAAATAGGATTTTTGTTCAATCACATGACCTATGCGGTGAAATTTCCCCGCAGAAACTGGCGGCAACTTGAGCGGATTGACCTCAATACACCCTCGGGGGGAAGTGGAGCTGTGTCTTTGGATAGACATGTGAGGATGATAATGTTTTGTGATGCAATTACAACAGATATCAAAACCAACAAAAATAGACCTACACGTTTATCACCACTTTTTAATATTTTTTTTAATCACACTGATTGAATGCACACCAAATTTGTAAGTGTGTCACTTCAATTACGTCAAGGATTGTATTATTTGTGGAAGGGCAATGCACCCACTTTTGTTCGCTAGCTTACTACACTGGAGAAAATTAAGGCAGCCGTCAGGAAAAAATAATTGTAGATCCTGAAAAGTTCCGTGAAAATTGACTTTCTACCAATCTGTCCTGATCACTTACCCACGTTATGGATTGTGACCTTGTATTACATGCTGGCATGGCAGTAAATTGCAAGATTGGATAATCTTATGCCAGATCATAATGGCAAACCAGACGGGACACATTGGCCCTACAAGCAGTAAACTTTCAGTCTCGATCAGTTATTAACAATTGTCAAAATCGGAAAATGGTACTTGTCGTAGCGGTTAATTATCGGCGTATGTTTGCAGGATGTTCAGGCAAACTCCTTGTTCGTGATTTAGTTCATGACAAGGAACCATCAGGGAGAAGTTGTTTTTGTATTTCTTCGTTTCCTAGAATCACACAAAGTCTGCCATAAAGTCTCTGTATTATGGTATAACTTTGAGGAAGGTGCTGTGCCTTGCCCAATGAGGTCTGAACGCTCACAAAAACATTTCACATGAAATTTTTGATGTTTTTGCCCGTTACTTTTGGGCCCGGCCAATTTCTCAGCTTGCTGGGCCAATTTGGTGGCTACTTGGCCCTAAAGGGCCACAGTCATCCCTCGACTTACCCAAAGTTGAGATTTTTTGTCATATGAACTGTTGGCCTACTAGTGGGTGAGCAGGCATGTTGGTCGATATCACCTGGGGGGGGGGGGGGGGGCAAAGAGGCATTTATTCCAGGGCTACCTCATACTATGGGCATACACAAAATGAGATGGCCATTCTGGTAGGGGTAGCTAAGAGAGCTAGGGGCTTTGCAAGAGATTATCACAGGGTGTCAAAATTGAAAAAGTGGTCCAATGCTGTTGAATTGCATACCCAAATTGTTAGTATGATCCACAAGGAGTAAAAAATTGTATAGTTTGTTGGGGCTATCTCCGCGTCCCATATGGGAGTTATAAGCTGTGAAAACCGTTATTATAGGTCTACAGGGTCAAATACTTAAAAAATGCTTTAATTTCAGTGGAATGGTCTCCATATTGTTGGTAATGTTCTCACAATTAAAATAATAGTCGACCATCTGCATGTGAAATTAACAAGTTCCACACCTCATTAGTACTAACCCTATACCTCGTAGGGGCAGTCGTAGGGGTATAGGGGTTGTTGGGTTGTAACTGGTAACTATACATGGACATTGTCCAAACTATACCTTAATTTACTTGTGATTCATTACAAATAGTATGAGACCAGTTCAATTGAAATTGAAGCGTTTGTAGTATTTGACCCTGTGAAGCTAAGTGTAACTTTTGACTATAATACTTAGGGCGAGGCAGCTGTATCAATATGTCACACAAAATTCATGCTGTTACTACATGAATTGTTTGCCATGTAGACACTCCTTCATATTGATTTTCTCCTCCTCCTCCTCCTTCCATCAAGAGCCATGATGCACCTTGCCAAATGTCTTTCACATTGCCATTCCATGTATCAAAGTTTTTTTCTTGAAGCTGGGATCTCTATATGCCAAGACTCTCAGACAGGGTGTACATGTCAGTAGGACGTATAATATGTAATCCGGGCAATGCATTCTGCATTAATTAAAAAACAAACCACAGAATCAGGATATTTGCTGCAGGTTGCAGCCAAACCCCTAGTCACAGATACTTGTCGAACAAGTGTAAACAAAGTTGACCATGGCCCCAAAATAAGGACATATCAGTACTGTCTTCCACCACATGACCATAGCTGCCACAGTCGCGATCATTCATGCTTTAGGCTATGCTGGTAGGGCAACTACAATCTTTGTCATAAGTCTTGGAACACCTGTAATATTGGCAGCTATGAAGGAGGATAATAGGCTTGAAACGCATTGTAACTAAACTTCTTTCCCCCTCCCCATCCCCTCCAAATCAGTGTTGGAAAATAATATGGTGCGAAATTGCTCAAGTGTGTCGTTGCTCATGCAACATGAAATGAGGGGGCGGGACCCAAATCTGCCCAGTGTTCCAACAATTTTGAACAAGATGTTAAACAAGAAAAATGAAAGCCACACCTTTCATGGAAGCACAAGCTATAGGAACAGAAGTGTGATGAAACCAGCTAACTTCTGAATGGGACTGGAGAGGAGATCCAATAATTTATTTACTGAAGTCCCCAAGTATGCTATTAGAATAATTAGTGGACCAATTGATTGGATAGTAAATTGTTTTGCCTACAATTGACCACTGATAATTTTACTAGTGTATAAGCCTACCATAAAACTAATCCATGTTCTTTTAAATGTAGTTAGCATATATGTATACATGTACTTCGTGTCTCAGCAAGGGTAAAAGAGCAAAGGGCTACATTATTTTGACTCCAGCCCACCAGCCTGGGACAAGGATTACTGTCAGGGGAAAATTCCCAAGTTTTGAGGCAGGATTTTCCTGGGTTGGAGGTAAAATGGTACAAAATGTCCCAGTGAGCCAGACAAAAAAAGGACTGATTTTTAGCATGATTTTCAAACTTTTTCTTCCCAGGTCAAAGCTCTCTGGGGTGACAATGGATCACTTCTTGCAATGCAGCCCTAGCTGCATGTTTCATTCCTTGTGGCTTCCTGGTTGTTGTATGTGACTTGGTTTGCTAATCCGTACCAGGTCTAGCAGGTTTTCTCCAATCACGTTAGTTTCTGACTGTATCTCAAATTGGATTTCTTTCCATAAATCTATCCTCGTTGTCATAGATTTGCGTGTGTTGTAGTGCCTTTGGCACTAGCACAGTGGAGCCTTGAACACTTCAGTGAATATGTCGCTGTGTTATAAGAATTAAATATTTTTTACACATTATTTAAAAATGAATTGTGTTAATATGAGAGCAGGTAAACCCAGCTTGATCTGAAAAAAGTTGTACTTTTAATTTTACAAAAGAGTGCCAAACAAGATGATTTCAAATTATCAATATTTCTGTGATACATAGTGATTTCATAGATGACACTCAATAGAGTCACTACTTTTCTTTGACTACAGAAATAACTAAATGAAAACCAAAATGTAATTTGTATGCTTTATCTTTCAATAGAAAAATGAGGCTGGAATTCCTATTTGCTCCTATAGGAAATTAGAAATTTTACCAATTTTTTTGTTTTTTTAATATTCTCAGCTGAATCCTTCAGATGGTGATATTTTTGATAGAAAGCTTTACACGATGCAAAAAATCAGAAATCTTGTCACAGTTTTAGGGACACGTTGTTTGAAATCTTCGTTGCACCTTTAAATATGTCAATGAAGGAATATTTTATTTTCACCTTTTGCATGTCTCAAATGTTTTTCTTTTGTTTTTAGTTTTTTGGGGCTTATTTATATTGCGACGAACGATAAATGAAACGGGTTCAGTGCGCCATGGATGACACGCTTTAATCTGTGCTCGTATTTTACACTCTGACGCATAAAGCGTGTAATCACATACAATTTAGTTTGGGGGGGCGGCACACCTGAGCCGTTTCGTTTCGTTTCGTCGGAATATATTAATAAGCATTTTTGGTATAAGGTCTACATGCTGCAATGATAGGAACACCAGACTGTCACATAAGTTGTAACGGTTCTAGACATCCCATAATTGTCTCCACCCAATTCCTTCCTAACAGCTTTGTCCTGTTGAGAGGGATGGGTGACTTTATACGGTCAGGTGTTTGGTACGTCGAGAAGGGAAATTGCTGTATTTGGGATCATATGCAATTCCTAATTGACTGCCAAACACACGTATGGCTGTTATAAATCCTCTCCATCAGTATTAACAAATTGTCCGTTAACAGGAAATGGTAATTGTTGAGGAGTTACTTATGCTTGCTAGCCGGATTGTGTGAGTCACTGACTCTGATGGAGGGAAATGGATGGGAATAGGAAGAGAGAAGACTGCCCTTTAACTATTGCTTTGAAGAGGTAGCATTAGCCTTAACTGCCAATAACTGACTATGTTGCTATTCTAAGACTATTTGAATGGTTTACTTGGAAGATTTTTCTTGAGACTTCTAGATTCTGATGCACCCCCGAGGCCCAACCTACCCGCCGCAGATAAATTAATGGGAATCCTTCTCTAAAACCCCAACTCACTCGTATTAGAGCAACAAGACGGGTCACCCCATGCTTCTTTCCCGTCTCTCAAAACTCCCATTAGTACGTGTCCCTCACTGTTTTGGTACGGCCAGGTGTTCCCTTAGTCCGCATCAGCCCACGATGCGATCGGCTTGTATCCTTAAAGGGGTATATCTGGCCATTCCTTTATTCATATCAATCCAAATTAATGTTAGGCAATCAATTGGTTTTAATATCATAAACAACTCAGAGATACTGTTAGTTGGGTGGGTTAGGTTGCTAATGGATAGAAGGCGCTAATTTGAATTGGTTAGCTCAACTAACGACATTCTCCTGTTGTTTTGTGTGTCCTGGAATTTCAGTCCAATCAGGAGGCACATATTCAGAGGTGGGAGTTCTCAGAGGTTAATTAGCTATTCTCACAGACAGACTTCAAATATAACACAATGGGCAAAGGCCAGCGAACGCCAGCGCAAAAGCCGTAACCATCTTTTGCCGCGGTGCGTACTTATTTCCATGTAGCGTGGGGTACCATTTATTCATATATTCCCTGATTTCCATAATCTGGTGTACCATTCAATTGTATTTTTTCATATATTCACGCAAATTGGCACAACCGATTCTGTACCTCTTCTAGGCCAACACACAGGTTACGGCGCATGCATGTGCACATGTGAGTTTCGAATGGATGACCATAATAAATATTTATAAATTTTCAAAAACCACGGGTACAATGACAGCCTATTCTTCACGCCAGGCCGTCATGGCCATCTCCCTTTGTTAATATATATGGCATACTCCATTTCCCTACCTCCGTGCAGTGACGTCGGCACAACTTGAGGGTCGCACCAGTAAACCGTGTGCGATGGTTTTTTAAAGCGACAGCGTTTACACGTCCAACAAAAGACCGCCTATCTTGACCCGTGCGTAAAGCTGCGTAAACTGGTTATGACATCACTGCATGGACGGTAGAGAAATTTGACTAGATATGTGTATAGGAAATAGAGATAAGGAGCTAATTTGGCGGAACCCAAAATTGATGCATTATTTTTAAGCGGATGATGAGGCCAGATTTATGCCAAAAAAAAAATGGCCTCATGGTTGCGGGGCCGTGGTTTCCGAAATAATACTTAATTCTTGTTAAAACGATTATAATTCAAGATAACTTTAACCTAATTTGACCCAATCCTATGGCTTAAATACAACAAGATAGGATTGTCACTACTCAAGTGAAAGCTTTAAAACCAAAAAACACAAAAACCTTGAATGCAAAAAGAAGACATACGCAGAGGAGACCTCAACATGGCCATGCGCACGCGAAGGTAGCACAACAAGATGATGCGAGTGCTCACCTCCAAATAAGTCAAAGTGCGTATAATGGGAAATTGTGATGAATTGAAGCTAGGCCAGGAACCAATTGAAATTGCATAGGATGCCCACAAACTTGTAGAATACATAATACGCTGAACAAGGACGGGGGCCGGTACAAACTTCCAAGGTCTAACGACCGATTTTGAAATCACATGTCCAAAAGGTATGAACCAGAATGGGGGTCACTCTGCTGATGAAAGTGTAGTGATCAACTGAAAATTCCAGGTATTATGATAATTTCTTGGTGTTGAGAACAAAAGTGAAATTCTACCCAATTATGCATAGTGTTCCAAAACATGTGAATTCTGTAAACAAAATATTAAAACAATGTTTGGTAAAAAATAATATAAATACAAGTAGCTGCACATCTCATTAGCTTACTTTAAAAGATTCAGTCCAATCCATCAGGAATTTTCTCACCTGTACAAGTTCATCATAGTATTTTGAAGGAAAAAAAAAAAAAACTGGTTAACCCACGCTAAACCCAGACTACTTTCTGAATACCAGCCCTAATTCTTTGTCTCAAACTTTTGCATCTTTCTTGGATATGCAGCCTGCTTCAGGATATCCAGATGATAGTCTTACCATCTTCAGATGAGTGTTATTATTAAGTCCTAACCTTTGTCTCAATCTTGTATCTTTCTCAGAATTGCTCTTCAGCTGGCCAGAAAGCATCTTTGCAGAGCAGACGTCACTAGCAGTGGGTGCAATAAAAATAATGTCAGAAGCCATTGAAACTCAGGAAGTGTAACGTCCCCCTTGCATTGTCTTATCCTTGAGGAACACGAGATGTCGGTAAGTCCAGTGCCCCTTTTTTTAATTCATTTAACTGCTGATTTTTTCCATGTGTATTAACTTTCTTTTTTCAGGATTTTAAGAAAAAAACATAGATTGTGTAAAAAGTAATGGCAGGCTGTTGTAGGAAAGAAAATAGGTTGGGTGAGAATGGTCACATGTCATGCCCATCATCAATAATTTCCTCCCCCCCCTAGCAACAAGCTCTACATGGTGACATGCATGGCCAGTGTGCTGTGCAGTTAGGTGGTAAATTTTTAGGGCCAGGAAAAAAAAAGTTTGTCCTAGAAGATCCGCGCGCTTTTGTTTAAAATGGTTTTAGCGCATTATTTTTAGGTTTTTACTCGACTTGAAATTTGGTCGCAAAGCGGCCCAAGAAAAATTGGGAAAAGTCAGGCCAATATCATGCCCAAAAATTTTTTTTAAATCTGCATTTCCCATTGCATTTATTATTAGAAAAACGAGTTTCGCATTTGCATTTTTCACATTCTCTAGACCTAAAATTTTTTTTGCCTGTATGCTGATCTTTATTTCACCAGACCCATGCAACTGTTTTCACCACCAATAAGATTGTGACAATGCTTTTGACAGTAGGTGATAGGTTGCACTTATCAGAATAGTCTGTCTTTACATAGCACTTGCAACTACGTTTATTCCTTCAATAGTGTATAACTTGTTCAATGGACATAACCTAAAGCAAACTAGTTTGAAAAGAAATGTATGACATGATGGGAGATATTTCGAAGAAGGTTGAGTGCTGTCACATTATGTGAATGATTTTTGGGGTGAACGTTCTGTGAAAATAAAAGGGTTGTATAAATGAAATAATTAAAGATTGTAATTGGAAATAGAACGAGAAATAATTGTTTGATTTTTTGTGTGCTAAATTTCTAACACAACTCAAATACCCATCTTTGCCATTAAAATCACTGCAGTTTTTTTTAAATGAAGAAAATGAGTGAAACCATTAAGAAAGAAGTTAGGTTATGGATTTATGTATAGACCTGTAATACTGCATTTAAATGATGGAGGGGAGGGGAGTGATGGCCCACAGGCGTGATATTTGGTGCTGTAGCATTTGTTTTATCTCATTGCATGTTGTCACCTAGAGGGTTATTTTTTCAGTCACAAGATGAACATGACTTGTGGCACAGTGATGCATACTAACTTGTGTTCCTGTTAGGATTGCCTAGTTTAATTGTTTTGATGTTTGTATATGGCCCTTACATTATGAAGAAGGGGGGACAGAAAAGATATAATACTGTAAAGGAAAACTAAAAAAAAAAAGGATTGCTAACCTATGGCCATTACTCAGAAAGGATTATTTAAAGAAAGAGGAGAAATTTAAGTGTCAGCATTCATGGGCATGCATTTGGAGGCCCTCCATGAGGTAGTACCCTTCTTGAATATTGACCCCTCCCTTGTATAACTGTAAGGGGAAGAAGTGAATAAAAATTGTGGCTTAAAGGTATGATTGGTAACTATAATGTAAGATTATTACATTGTGCAAGGCTTCCGAATTCAACATGGGTATGCATCTATATAGTAGAAAGTGTTCATGCTTATAAGTAAATATGTAAAAAGTGTATTTTTATTAACTCTGAAATTATTTTTTTGTTTCATTGAGAAAGAAAAGATCAAAAGGGTGGTGAACTTTAGAAGACCTTACCACAACTACCTGTAGTATAATCCCGAAATTCTGACTGTTGGCTTTTGTTCAATAAGGCCATTGTTATTGATGTTGATTTGTTGTGTCATAACATTGTGTGCACCAGTTTAAATAATTTGCTGATAGACTCACTCCCGTGAGTCTATTTTGAGTCTGTGGAACTTGGACCAGACCCTCATCAACCCATTAAGGTGCCATGTTTTAATTTTTGTTGAGGTTAATTAGACATCCCCAAGGAAATTTCCAAAATTTAAGCTGATTCTGGTGCACATTGCCCACTGTGTTGTATTCATAGTCCATTTTACATGTGACCGAAACGTCGCAAAATTACGAAATATCATTGAGTGGATTGAATCTGCAGTAAGGACTTAGAGTAAAGGTATTGTTTTAGCCTCTGGCTGTGTGTCTATCGGGTCAATCATCACGGGACAACAGCCTTATTAATTATTTGAGTAGAACAACGAGGCGCAGCGGAGTGGGTTTAGGCTAAATTAGTGCTGTTGCCTGTGTGATGTGACACGATTTAGAAACACAGCAGAAGCTGCAAAACATACCTTTATTCTCATTCTTTAACCTTTTATTTAAAAAATAGAAGCTGTATTAATAAAACAACAATTAATTAAAAAAGTTTGGACTTAGATATTATTGACGAAAACTATAACACTAGACTTTTTTAAATTATCAGTCCCTTGTTATATGTGCCCACCCCTTCCATTGGGCCAAGTGATGCCTCCTCGGGATAGTTTTGTGTGAAATGCTATATCTGTATGGATTGTGTCTAAATACTATTGTAAACTAAAGTGACTGAAGTTTAGTCAACAGTTTATATGGATATTAAAAAATGTCTCACACTGTTATTTAGGTAATTCAGGGATAAGAGAGGGACACAAAATTCCCATTACGATCATAATTTGTTGATAATAGTTGATAAGTGAAAATAACAGATTCTTTTGTATCATATTACAATGAGTAAGTTATGCGAGCTCTATAGAACACTTATATGATAGGTATGCAGACAAATCATGTGTACTTGTAAAAGGTAGCACACTCTCTGGATAACTTCATGCCACTCACGTACATTCATTAGTTTTGCTTAATGCAAACCCCCATGAGTCTGAATTGGGATTGATTAAATCCACGATCAACAACAGAAAGAAAAAGAAAAGGGGAAAAGTGATTGTAGTGAAAAGATGCTGAAATCACCTAGTCACAAACCTAGTTTGTACATGGTACTCCTGAGGACATACTGTTAACAATATGTATATTAATACTCATTGAATGAGAACAACGCCAAAACTTATACTAATGAAGCAACCCTTTTGGTTATCCGTAACTACTAGAAAGAGGTAATTTCTGCGGGTTTTTTGTCTTGGTAAGATATTTAAAAAATAGTGCAAACTCTTAGTTTTTTCTTCGGGTTCAAAGACAACACAATACCTTTTAGTTACAAGAAAAGGTTAACCTTGGTCTAGTTCTGCTTTATACTCAGCATGCCTTCTTTTATACCCCCTTTTAAGCTTTAAGTAAAAGTGCAATATGTGCATCTTTATGGAGTTTTTTTTTTTGAGATGTTCACGTTTCCTGTTAGATTAGTATCATGACCTGATCCTACTAGCAGTTGAAAAGCAACTAAAAAGGAACGCAATTGGTAAAAAAAAAGAAGTGTGGTACATTTATTTTATTCCCCCCAAATTTAACAGAAAACATCTTGTCCTATTTTTAGTTACATTAACTGAGGGTAGAGATATCCTTTTCCTGTTAAAACCACTATGCAACTCATGAAATACCCATGTGATATGCATGTGACCCCCATTTGATATGCATGTGTTACCCCCCATGTGATTACCATGTGTCCTCACATGTTGCCCATTATAATACCTTAAGTTGGTTGGGAGTTTGGGGAGGCACGTAATCCGCGAAAGCTGGTGACCTCCTATTAAAATAATCCTATGAATTTTTGAACCAGCACATTTGGATAAATGGCTTACAGTGTGGTTCTGAGTATAGGGGTGTAAACATTTTAAAAATACAAATTTTTTATTTTTTTTACGTTTTTCTTTTTTTATTTTGAAATGTGTTTTAACAGTTCTATTTTTTTAAAATAGGCAATCAATGCTTACTCAAAACCACCCTACGCTCTGTACGTTCCCAGAGGAGTACTCAACACAAATGACCATTCATGCTGCCTAATAGGTGTCATTACTGTAACAGCCTTTCCGGTATAGGAATATGGATGACCCCTGTGTTCTGTATATAAATGAATTGGTTTTCAATTTTCCTACAATTTTTCCTCATCTGAAGCCTGAAAATTACATTCGCAGTAATGCTGCAATACTGAGGGACAAGCCCTCGTGTCATTATGTGCATCTAGTGTCTCAAAACCTAACACATGCATGCAGTGACATCACCCTCTGACCTTGAGATTGACCAGAGCAATATAATAGTGCATCCCATTGATGGAAGGACTTGGGAAAGGATTGCTTATTTTAGGCTGTCTTATATGCTTCAGTGGGCCTAAGCCAGGCATTTAAAATTGGCTATAATAGCTTTATTTGTGCTATCAACATAAGATCCACTTTAATAGCTCTGTGCCGAAAGGTTAAGGAGAACTGTACTACTTGTAAGATGATAAAAACCAAACAAGCGGTTTCCATGGCATTAAAAAGCATATTGGAAAATTAGGCATTTGAAGTGTTTTTTGGTACATGAAGTTAAAGGGAGATAATAAATTTAAGACTACCAAGTACCAGCCCCTTCACTGGTTATTTTAGTTTAGTCCCCCAAAATCCTCAATTCCGTGACTAATTTTGGCAAGGTAAGGTTTTGACGATTATTTGACTTCAGAGACTTTTAGAAGTTTTTTAGCCCACATGTCTCTGGAAAATGTCGGCAATTCCACAGGAGGGGGGTAAAGTTTGCACAGGGGTAAATTTTTTCAATATGGTCCAAATAACGTTTTAGTATCGCTCACATTGTTCCTGTGGTAACAAGGATTAAAAAAGTTTCTATGTGACCTGTCCCGTAAAAGCATCCTCTATGGAGATATACACCAAAATAGGCTAAAGGTCGCAAAGGTTAAGGGTCTTAACGTTTCGATGAGTTTAAAAGTATCTTTAAATTTATAAATTCATTGATTTAATGTATGGTTGGAGTAATTTGCCCTCTTGCATCTTCCTCGTGGTTACAGGGGAGGGGGGCACTTTCCCCACACCGTCAATGGGGGACACAATCCAGATGCGACAAGTGTCGGTATACCCTACATGATTTAATTCAAGATTAGTCATGAATTGAGGATTTTGACTTAACTATTTCATTGGGGGGGGGAGGGGGGTAAGGGGGGGGCAATTATCCAACTATAATTCATGAAACAATGGAAACATTATGTTTTGCGTTGTATTACGCTTTGAGACAATTTGTATGTGTGCTGCAATCATAGATGAGATATACACATAGCTGTATAATATGGTGGAGCCTGTTGTGACTCTTCGTTTTCTAAGGGGACACAACCAGCTAGCTTACCCTTTTTGGGCGGCCACTTCCGGCAAAATTATCACAGCAATAGTCCGTACTTCCACTAGGAAATTCCGATTTATGATAATATTTTGAGCACATTTTTGCATAACTTTGGTCTCTACCGATTTTATTGATAGTGTGCATGATATTGCCTTAAAGAAAATGTTTATTAAGCTTATTTTGCTTTTTACTGGCGGATTAACACCACGTGCTTTTTCCACCGGTTTCGGCGAAAATTTGAGTAGCGAAATTACTATCCTCCGAGAAATCGCTAAATATTTCAAAATTTATAACGGATAGTTGGATTAATTTTTGATATGTTATAAAGAACGTCTTGCGAACAAACTGTGCAACTCTCATTTGCTGAACGCAAGGTAACTCGAGATACAGCCTCAAGATAGAACTGAATTTTCTAATACAAAGTCGTATGGAGGTCTAATAGTGGTGTGCACCCTTTAAGCCGTCGCAAAGCATGATGCTAGTCTCGTTATACAGCCTTTTTGGGTTGGTACAGCGCAGGCAATATCGACACTGCTTTATTTTATTTTAATCTATCCTTCTATTTTCTAAAACACGATACTATTTCATCAGAACCGAGTAGTGGGTGGTCCTCGTATTTGCTCTTTATTGGCAAACAAAGCAACTATTTAACTCAAAATAAAACGGGCTCATACCCGGCCCGCAGCATAATGGGTGTCAGGGAGCAACGAATATTCTCCCAAAATCGCTAGTAGGCCTACAGTACATGGCTTTTTAAAATCGATTTTTATCTCTATTGTAACCTCGCAATCTGTAATTAATATAAGCAGGTCCACGATATTTCAAGAAAACATTATAGTAACACTTTCTCCATATTCTTTAAAACCCCGATTTATACACTTTAAGTGAGTCGGAGGGGGGGGAGAATCGCAGTGTGTTAACACACTCAAGTTTCTAAATTCAAATACAGTCGGAAAACGCCGACTTTCTGTTAAGAGGCAATCTCAACATGGGGAGTACTAGAATGAATTAAATTTGGCCACGTTTATAAAATTGTATCATACTTTGTAATTGTTCATGTGATTTTGTCATCTGTGGAGAGTTTAGAGCAATTTTAAGCCGTAAAAGGCCCGCATGCACCTGAAAAGTGGCTAAAATGAAAGCAAAAATTTTCAAAACGTTCTTTTTTGTATGTTGTTTTGGTGCACTGGCATTAACATGGCGAATTCACATGTTCATTAATCGGTTAAACCTATTAAAAGGCGCAATTTACGGTTTTTAAATTCAAATTAAATGTTTTACACACCCATCGCAAAGGTCATATTATAAATATATTTCTTAACAGCCGACGTCGTTGAATGTTAAAGGTTGCCGTATGAACTTTGATAGGCTTCAGTCGGGTCAAAACATATAGGAAAACCACGCGCTAAACTAAAAAGATCGGGGGTCAAAGTGAGTGGTTGCGATTGGTCGGCAATCTTTGAGGAAGCCATATGCGAAAACCTTAAAAATGCTAACGAAGTGAAATTGGACGACTCAAGTTAACGTTTGCTATGGTTTTATGTTTATTTACTTGTTGATTATAATTAATGAGGGGTCAAAAATAATTCTCGTTAAGGTGGGTTTCATGGTAGCTTCAAGGTTATAAATAGGTTAAAGATCACTCATGCTTCCTAATATGTTGTCACATCTTAACAATTATTATTTAAAACAAAAGAATGTGTCTTCATTTTACATTCCACAGGCTTTTCAGCTCTCAGATGTCAAAAATCACAAAATTACCGGGTTTTTCTCTTTTACGTTTTGACCTGTGTTCTCGGTGAACCTACCTCCTATGTATTTTTCTGCAGAATTATGAAAGCAGGTGTGCTATTTCATAATTTCCTTGCCTGCGGGTCTATAGGAATATTATACTCAAGAATGGGCCATTTTTCCCAAAAATGTGTTAAAATCATGTTTTTTGGTGTTTCCGGTTTCGGGGCGAAAATTGAGTAGCGAACTCGACCCTCCGAGAAATCGCTAACTATTGCAAAATTTACAGAAGGGCGTTGTGATCAATTTTTGATATGTTGAGAAAAGAAAAGTCGGCGAACAAACTGTGCAAAACTCTCATTTTCTGCAACGCAACAGGTTGGGCTAACTCGAGCTGCAGCCCAGACTAGAAACATGAAGATTTTATATACAAAAGGTCTATAGGAGGCGGCTATAGTGGGTTGTGCACCCCTAAGGGGCGTTGACGGTTGTGGGAGATGTAAACGCTTTATCCAAGATAAATAAAATGTTTCCAGATTAGTTGAATACAAAGCTAGGTAAATCTGATTGTGGGTGCTAGAATTGTAGTTGTGGAAGGGTAAATTCAGCGTCATCTTTAAATTTTATAAAAACATACATGTGACCGACGGCCTAACATCATGCATCTGCAGCATTAAGGTCCATTCAGACTTCTGCTGCACTGCAGTGCAGTGCTCGCCTGCAGTACCGATATATGATCGCTTTCTGCTGCAACTGATGCAAAACTGTTATTACTTTACCCTCACATTGTGGATTAAAATATTATTTCTCAATTTTATTTGAGAAGAGATTTCTCAAGGAAAAGTACTTTGTTACTATAAAAAAGAGAAAGGGGCATTCCCTAGTCTTGTTTGTGCAAAATGCACCTGTTTTTTAGATTGTGCAAGAGAAGTGAATGGGATTCCCCAAGATGTACATTTAGAAACTGATCCACTTGTTTATTGCTTTAAGGAAAAACATAGTGGCAAAATTTGGGGATTCCCCATGATGTGATAAATGTGAGTGCAGGATCAATGCAGATGACGGGTAATTATGTGAAATCCAATTTCGGCCATCGAAGTAGTGCGGTTAACATAATCCTGTACTGGATCACGCACATTTTGGAGTATGAAGGACCGTGGGACTTGTGTAGTGTCTTCTTCGATCGTGGTGCAGACTCCAAAAGAGTTGATCTAGTTGACATAGTAACGATCGGGATTACACGGAACACTTCGCTAGCGAATTGTCAGACTGAGCAAGGTTATGTTTATGCATGAATGCTTGGTAATATCTATTTAGACTTGGGAAACTTTGTGAAATATCAATATAAAATGGAGAGTTTGGAGAGGTAGATTTGCCAGCAAGCACCAGTAACAAGTAGCTAAGAGTTATAGCTAGCTAGTTGTTAATAAAAGCTATGAGTGGCAAACCTGTACAGTACCTAGTGCCAGGAAATATAAGTCCATGTGAGTGAAGTTGCGGATTATTCTACTGTCGTCTCTGAAGCCAAAAGTGCTGGAAATCAAAATAGGGTTCCAAATTGTGGACAGATAGAAATCGTGGTGCTTCTCTTGGATGATATACTGTGGAATATTAGTGTCGTCGTCGAGGGACTTATTTACCCCCGTCCTCTGAACTGCTGGCAAAAAAATTACCTTCAAAAATCAGCAGATACCTATGAGAATTGTTACACCTTGGAATATAAGCGATGCTTGTCATTTGGAGACTCGCGTGAGGAGACATTATCATTGTTGAACTGCAACTACTGCTTTTTAACTCTGGACATAGAGGACTTGAAATATAAGTATCTTAGTTAAACATGATAAGTTGTATTTTAAATTTTGTTTTGGACCATTACCAAAATTCTCTGAAACCAATCTGATTAAATGCAATAAATCTCTGTCTATTTTGAAATTCAGAGCACCTTGTGACACAAGGCTTATTTTGTTTGTGTTTAAAAGGTATTTCTGACTTTGACATCTAGGAAGTCATAACACAACTCCCACTGCAATGCAAGGTAAAACGGCCACTGGCGCATTTTCACAAGATATGAATTTCTTTAATTGCTCTCAAAATGAAGTCATAGGTGATTGGAAGAAGAGAGATATATTTGTACAAAAAAATAACATACTCAAACATACACATAGGGACGTTTGTAAAGCAAAATATTAGACATTTTTGAAGGGCCACCCCCCCAATTTTCAACTAAATGAGATTTTTACACGGTTGCATTGGTACTGGCTAGTGTAAACTATAACCGTGAATGGCTAGCTCGAAAAATGTCTGCTGGTTCACAAACGGAGAATTTTGTAATCTAAATACGATCATCCATTAGTTGTTTTAGTGGCGTGTTCAGGAAGTCAAGCTAGAGGTTATCTTCTCGAGGGGGCACTATTCAATCTGGACGGACTACAGTAGCATTTCCAGCTCTGCCCTTTAAGTCCCAATCTGGGATCCCACTTCAATTACAAATCGCTTATTTTATGTAAATACGCATTTCTCTTCTCGTTTCAAGGTATAGTTTCATAGACAAGTACCAAAGGAAACGTGCCAAGAATATTCAACTTTTGAAAAATTGGGGGCGCGCTTCAAACAAAGGTTGCCATTATTGCTTTAAAAAGAGGTAAAGACACCCAGGGAATGTAGGCTAACTTTTACGTTGCCCATAACTTTAATCAACAAATGTGTATATTACCATGAATATCATTAGACATACTATTGTAATTAAAACGACAAAATGGTCACAGAATGGTAAAAAACGGATTGTGCATGCCATGGGAAACATGCAAACGCGCTGCGTTTTCTTGGTTAAACGCCATTTCTGTCGGTCTGCTGTGAATTTAATGTCGCCAGGCGACATTCATATAAATTCAGTTTTTGACCCAAAGGGACGTGATTTGGTCGTAATCATTTCAGGTGAGGGCTATATGTATATAAAGCTTTACAACCATGCAAACACAAATTATCGGATTTTGAAAAAATTATGAGGGGACTATTTCAATGCGGCAGTGTCTCTTTTAAAATGAATTAACTTGTTGCAGTACTGCCATGCAAGATTTGGGCAGAGACTGGCTATTTGGGGCAATGGCAACCACTGCACGGAATACAGATAGAAGTAGTGGGAACGGACCTTTAGAAGCTTTTGTGGTTTGTTTCGCGATCCAATCAAATGGGGTGGAATGGTGAGAACACACATCACAGCAAAATTCACTTGAAAATATGCAATGACGGGGTGTGATTCTTTGTAATATTTTAGTTGATTTGTTTTCAGCCCAATTTGTTTTGAGTAGTTTAGTTTGAGCCCAATTAACTCCTTTTCAGGATTTACATGCTTTTCCAGCCACCCCAAAAAATCCTGATCACTCCTGCAATGAAAATTGGCGACAAGCTAGCCTTTATTTGTTTAAACATGTCCGTTATAATTCCCAGCTTATTTTGTCCATAAATCAAATTCTTTTTGCTAATGACCTTCTAAAATGCTAATAGGTGGATGTATTTACATTTTGAGCAGCTAAAATTGGAATCAAACCAATAAGTGGGAGATTTGCACAGATGGGATAAACATGCGTTGTTACGATCACGGTAAATTGAGCATGTGGGACATCATGACTATTAGAGAAGTTTCACTGTTGGATTCACAGTGTTGATAGTTTCAACCCCTTCTCAATCCCACTGGAATTGGACGGGAATTTCAGCTATGCATTTTTTGTCAAGAGTTTGTACTGTGTTATCATGATGAGTTCATTCCTATCTTAGGCTGAGACCGATTGCTGTAATAATTAGAGATAATTGAGAGGGAGAGGGACAATACACCTGATGGTGAAACCATTCTGTACATATCTCAGGACAAGACTACTACCAAACTACGTGTCTTACTTGAAAACAAGCTGCTCGTTTTTTAAAGTTGCACAGTTTGAATGAGAAAGAGCTTTATCTGACAATAAGAAACACTCCAAAGAAGGACTGAAGTAGAAGAAGCTCAAAGAAGACCAAATCAAACTGAAACCAAGACAAAACACCTTGAAAGTTAGAACCCACATTTCACTTAGGTGTGCGTCTGTTCACTTTGGTTATTTTGCCACGTGATCATCTCACAATGTTGCTATTACAACGTGAATTGATCCTAGTTTGAGCTTATTCTGGTTCTGCCTTTGGTGTGTGTTCTGTGGTCATCTAGCGCTAATTTCCTCATAACTCTTGAAACAAAAGAAGGTTGATTTCAAATAAAAATTATGCAAATTATGCAAATATGCAAATTATAACTTAAGAGGGCTTTTCAACACACATTCTTTCCATGTTCAAGTTCTCAGCAAGTAGAAAATGTGAGAGGCTCTATCTACTTGTGTGGTTGTCATGGCAGCAATATTCTTATACATCTTGAATAACCAGTTTATAATCAGTTGTGCATTGGTACACCAGCGTCAATCCTTAAGAGGTCTTTAACATGCAGTCTGTTGTCTGTAACAGAGAGTGTGCTATAGATCAGGATGTTTGCACATACTGAAAATAGGAATTTCACGACCCACTATAACATGCTTCAAGATGGGGGTGCTCACCTAAGGAGTCCGATAATAAAATCCGGAAATAGTGCAAAAATTGGCGAGGGGAAAAACAGGAAAGCTTGAATAATGCGTGGAAATGATACAAAACACAAAAAGGTAGTAAGAAAAAAATATATTCTGAATATGTGTCTGTAACCCCATGGACACTATTGATCCAATTGATTGATTATTCATAGGGTTTAAGATGTAATTAGCCAATCATGAACTTGCTAATTGAAAATTTGAGGGTGTACATTTAGAAAGTCCCATCAAGAGGGATATTCTCTACATATGTATGAACCAATTCGAAAGGTGGGAGACCTCGGAGGGAGTAAAATATTATTGACGCCCCTTTAGTAAATAGCTGCCGAATTAAAAAAATGTTCAAAGTGAAAGAAATTTTGCAATTACAGTTTGTTAATGTTTAAAACGAGTAGAGCCCAAGTCGATTGCCCCAGAAAATGCGAGCTTGGTTTACAGGAGCAATCGTAGTTTACTGAACCCTCTCTCCCTTGACAATGATATGGATCTTGCCAAGGTGTGCTGGGGTTGTGTTTTCCCATGAACCTGAGATCCTTTGTTCAACGTGTCTTATCTTGCTGCATAATTGTTACCCTTGGAATATTATTGCATGCTGTCATTTTGGAGTCTTCGCTGTGAGGACATATCATTGTTAAACTGCAACACTGCTTGTAACACTGGACACTAGAGGACTTGAAATATTAAGTATCTTAGTTTTTAAATCATGTAAAGTTGTTATTTTAATTTTGTTTTGGACATACCAAATTCTTGAACCAATCTGATTAAATCAATAAATCTGTGTTATATTTTGAAATTCAGATCACTTGTGCACAAGGCTCATTTGTTTGTGTTTAAAAGGTATTTCTGACCTTTGACGTCTACGAGGCGTCATAACACAACCCACTGCAATGCAAGTTAAAGCGGCACTGGCGCATTTTCACAAAATATGAAATTTCTTTAATTTGCTCTCAAATGATAGTCTAGGTGATTGGAAGAATAGAGATATATTTTTACACAAAAAATAACATACTGAAAAACAGATAGGGACGTTAAAGCAATATTAGCACATTTTTTTGAAGAGCACCCCCAATTTTTCAAATAAATTGAGATTTTTACACGGTTGCATTGGTAACTGGCTAGTAAACTATACCTGTGAATGGCTAAGCTCGAAAATGTCTGTGTGTCACAAACGAAGGAATTTTGTAATTAGAATAATTATTATAGGGATCCCAATAATAATTCAACGGCTGCTGGAAACGGCCCGGCCTTCCAATATGAAATAGCCGGGAAATAGCGCCATGTATGTGTCTACGCTCATGCATCCATTAGTTGTTTTATTGGTTCAGGCAAGTCAAGTTAGAGGTTATCTTCTCGAGGTGGCACTATTTCATCATGGACGGACATAAACGTAGCATTTCCAGCTCTGCCGTTAAGTCCAATCTGGGATCCCAATTATAATTACAAAATCGCTTATTTTATGATAAATACGCATTTCTTAGGCATTCTCTGTTCGCGGAAGTTTCCTAGACAATCACTGACGTAAACTGTGCCAAAATATCAACTTTTGAAAATTGGCGGGCGCTCTTCAAAAAATGTGCCACTTATTGCTTATAAGAGGTTAAAGACACCCAGGTAATTGTAGGCTAACTTTTAAGTTTCCCATAACTTAATCAACAAATGGGTATTATTACATGGAATATCATAGACTTATATCCTTGATATTAAACCACAAAGGTCACAGGACAAGGTCAAAGGAGATGCAATGCCATGGGAACATGCATGACGGAGTGCGTTTCTTGTGTTAAACGCCATTTTCTGTGTTCTGCTGATGAATGAATGTCGCCGGCGACATAATTATAAAATTCATTTTGTTTACCCCTAAGGATGCTGATTTGGTTTAATCAGTTCAGGAGGCTCATGGATATAAAACGCTTACAACCATGCAAAAATATGATTTTGAAAAATATTGATGGGCGCACGATTTTCAAAGGGCCGTGTCTCTTTTTTAAAAGGAATTTAACTTGGTTGCAGTACCGTGATGCAGCACTGGGCAGAGACTGCTAGTGGCGGCAATGTTGTACTCACTGCACTGCAATGCAGTTAGATAGTAGGAACGGACCTTTAGAAGCTGTTGTGGTTTGTTTCGCGATCCAAAATCAACTGGGGTGGAAGGTTGAGAACACACATCCAGCAAAATACTTGAAATATGTCAATGACGGGGTGTGTGATCTTGTAATATTTTATGAGTTGTTTTAGCTCAATTTGGTTTGGTGTTGAGCCCAATTCACCCTTTCCAGGATTTACATTGCTTTCCAGCCCCCAAAAAAAATCCTGACACTCCTTGCAATGGAAAATGTTGTACAGCTTAGCCTTTATTTCGTTAATACATTACCTTTTAATTTCCCGCTTATTTTGTCCATAAATCAAATTCTTTTTGCTAAGACCTTCTACATGCTAATAGTGTGGCATGTTATCTACATTTTGAGCAGCTAAAATTGAGAATCAAACCAATAATTGGGAAGGTCTGTTGCACAGGCTGGATAACATGCATTTTTAAGGCTCAGGTTAATTGAGCAGTCGGGACCATCATGAATATTATGAGAAGTTTAACTGTTGGATTCACAGTGTGCTAGCATTTCAACCCCTTCTCAATCCACTGGGAATTGGGAGCGGGAATTTCAGCTAGATGCATTTTTCAGAGTTGTACTGTGTTTATCTGATGGTTCATTCCTATCTTATGCTGAGAAGATTGCCAATAATTAAGGTAGATATGAGAGAGGAGAGGGACAATACACCCTGATGGTGAAACAATCTTGTACATTACAGTAAAGAAACACTACAAAACTAACGTGTCTTCAATTGGAACAATATTGCTGTCTTTTTATAACGTGCACAGTTTGAATGAGAAATTAGCTTTATCTGACAATAAAACCACTCCAAAGAAGGACTGAAGAAGCTCAAAGAAGAACCAAATCAAACTGAACAAAACAAGGACCAAAACACTTGAAAAAGTTAGACCACATTTTACTTTGTGTGCAGTCTGTACACTTTGTGTTTATTTTTGCCACTGTGATCATATCAATACTGTTGCATTCAAGTGAATTGATCCTAGTTTGGAGCATTATTTGGTCTTTGCAATTTGGTGTTGTGTTTTCTGTGGTTTATATAAGGCTAATTCCTCATTCAACTTCTGAAACAAAAGAAGGTGATTTTTCAAATAAAAAAATTGCAAATTAGCTAAATTATTAGAAATTATTAAAATTAAGAGGGCCTGGTTCAAACACCCAT
Source organism: Ophioderma brevispina (assembly GCA_023653785.1). Taxonomy (NCBI): domain Eukaryota; kingdom Metazoa; phylum Echinodermata; class Ophiuroidea; order Amphilepidida; family Ophiodermatidae; genus Ophioderma; species Ophioderma brevispina. Next base: position 49,060 of record JAMKCH010045985.1, on the reverse strand, counting down.
ATCTTTTCCTATGTTCAAGTCCAGCAAGTAGAAAATGTTGAGAGGCCTCTATCACTGTGTGGTTGTACATGGCAGCCAATTTCTTTATAACATCTTGGATAAACAGTTTATTAATCAGTTGTGAATTAGTACACAAGGTCAATCCTTTTAAGAGGTCTTTAACATGAAAGTATGTGGTATGTCACAGAGAGGCAATAGATCAGGATGTTTGAACATACTGAAATAGGAATTTCACTGGCCCACTATAATGCTTCAAGATTCTCACATAAGAGCTGATAAAATCAGGAATAGTGCAAAAAATGTGGCAGAGAGGGAAACAGGAAAGCTGATAATGCGTGTAAATGTACAAAAACAAAGAAGGTAGTAAGAAAAAAATATATTCTGAATATGTGTCTGTAACCCCATGGACACTATTGATCAATTTGATGATTATTTTTCGATAGGTTATAAATGTAATTAGCCAATCATGAACTTGATAAGAAAAATTTGAAGGTGTGTACATTTAGAAAGTCCTTCAGAGGAGTATCTTATTTACATAATGTATTGAACCAATTAGAAAGGTGGTAGACCTCGGGGAGTTAAAATATATCTATCTGACAGCCCATTAAGTAAAAGCTGCCAATTAAAAAAATGTTCAAAGTGAAGAGATATTTTGCAATACAGTTTGTTAAAACGAGTAGAGCCCAAGTCGATTGCCAAAAATGCGAGTGTTTACAGGAGCATCGTATGTTACTGAACCCTCTCTCAGTGACACTGGGAATGTATCTGACCAAGGGGGTGTGCTGTGTTTCTCTGAAAACCTTGAGATCCCTTTGTCACCTTTCTTATCTTGCTGCAAGTGCTTACTTTGACAGGCATTATGCTGTTGATATCATCAATTTGGCTTATGGACAATCATCTTTGTCAAAGAGCAAACACTTGATGAATGATCCCTATCGGGACAACTTCTTCTTTGCTGTCTTGTTCCGGGCGCCGGATTTGTGAAAACATCTGTGCTCTGGTTACAGGGTTCTGGAATATGTCTTCATGCTGCTGTTCTAACTCCTCTTCTTTCCTCCTAAAAAAAAAGCAAAATTCTTAACATAAAACATTACAATTATTTTTTTACACAAGTACAATCACAAGGAAACTTTCAATTACAAGTTCATGATCTAAAAAGCCAGTGTGTTTCACATTGTTCAATCTGGTAAATATTCCTTTTTTTAAAATTAAATTTGAGAAAAATTGAAAGACATTGTTTCTAGCAATTACTGACAGCACATTTGACGACATGGCTTTTGCAATGTCTGTGCATTGTGAATGTGGACCAAAAGCAATGTTCATTAAAGTGACAAAAATTGGGTTGTGACAATTAGCGATCCTGGGTCACTAGTGACCCTGATGAATTCACCAGACTTGTACGGATAAACTGCATAATTCTGAATTTATTCCGTACAAGTCCGATGAATTCATCAGGGTCACTATTGACCCAGGGTCGCTAATTGTCACAACCCAAAAAAACTACTTAGATGGAATTTTATCACAGAGTTGTACAACAGACATTTCTTTGACACACTGAAACTATATTTGTTGGCACATCCTAAATTTTCTTGTAAGGGCACCAAGCAATTTCTTTCAGTTTTGCCTGATATGAGATGCACTATTTTGACATGTAAGAACTGTTAAATTTTTAGAGTCAACAATCTTCACCTGTCCTACCCTGAGAGCGTTGCACGCAGACAGCTTTTTGTGTGCATCTGCAGTGGCATCCTGTGCCCTCGGCATCACACAGGCATGATGTCGTACATTGGCTACTCATGAGTTACGACTGTTGTTGCAAATGGACACCTGGTTTATGTGCTAGCGTATTTTGTCAGTGAATGATTACTTCTACAGGAGAGCAACAATGTGCTGAAGATAGGATACCTGGACCTTGTAAAATGTTAACCCAGAGGATGATTTCAGAGACATGACGACATTATTTTTTCCGAAATATCAATCCCCCCACCCCCATTTTTTGCAACCTGGGTTTTTGGCATACTTGGAATGCTCATCAAAGTATTAGATCGCATCTGAAATAAATAAGCTGAACACGCCGTTATGTAATAAGTTGATGATTAGCATTTTCCTGGCGTGTACAACAGAAAATCAAGCATGTTTTCTACAGGGACAATTATGATAGTAGGCAGTTCAAAGCATAGTTTCAAAATAGCCTTGGTAGGTGTTCTAAAACCGATCAAGTGCAAATGGAGAGAAATTTGTATCCTAAAAAAGGCAATCCAAAATTAATTTTGAATGTACAATGCTTTACTGTACTCACCTCACAAAGAAGTAACTCGACTTTGTCCAGCCAGAAGTAAGGAGTGATGTTATAGCTTTCACGCATATGTTAAACATGTGCATCAGGGAAATTCGCAACTGTAATCACAAGCGTACAAGGCTGCATGCGAAATACATGTGCACAATATCTGCATGAAAGTGATGACGTCACTCCTTACTTCTTGCCAGCTAACACTTTTTTGGGGAAGATAAAAACTTCAAACCTGTGCACATCACCTTTCAGAAAAGTTGCCATATGTCCCTCCGTTTCAAAATTACTAGGAAACATTTTTTTCATTTATGCCTTTATAACCAAATGTAAAAAAAAGCCCAATTTAAAAAAAAATGTTACATGTAGAACTTCGAAGGGGGTACATATGGAACTCTTGCCAAATCTTCAAACTGAAAATAGCAAAATGAGTCCACTTAGAGGCTGGGAATTATGATCGGAACCTGAACAAATTGCAATAGAATTGCAATTATAATCTGTATAGTGTTTGAAGACCTCATTCTTTATAAGTTCACCTTGTCATTGCCATAGTGACCCTTTCAATGAAAAAGATGCCAGAGATCAAAGTTGCACTTAAAAAGTCCAATGTTGCTTTTGTTGCTAGAAACATGCCTTTTCATCACCCTAAACCAACCATGCTATAATGTCATTTTGCATTGGCATGAGGGTTGTAGTGGGCAACATTGAAATCTGTATATTTTTCATTCATTGTTGCTATGACGACAATATTGAGGCTCTTCATGGATTCACTTTGGACCATCAGCCTTGCATGCACTGTTATGTTTTAAAATACACCACTGAAACTCAAATATCTGTGTTTTCTCATCAAATTGTCACATGCACATTCCATACTATCTTGTAAAGCAAAATTTGGTCTACTAATCACACAATACTAAGAAAACATGCAATTAATAAAAGACATGTAGTAATAAAGTGGCAATAAACAACAGATGGATAAAGGCTGCATCGCCCTAATGTAGCGTGTATCCTCAACAGCAAGTTAAAATGCAGGATCCCCTTAAAGCATGGACCCTTTAAAGCATATGTTTGGCTAGACTTCTAGTTAAAGATGGCACTGTATGGTGACGTGCCGCTCATTCACTCTATCCGAGAGTAGGTGGCATCAGCTCATATGCTTGCTTCAAGGTAAAAAACATTGTTAGTGTGTTCCTTTGCAGACACTCTTGCCACGGATGAAAGGCTACATGTAGCTGTTATATTATCTCATCACTCACTGGGCAGTGCAATATTTCTATCTTACTGGCTAGTAGTGTCTTTGTATTTCCTTTTAAAGATCCTTTTATCTAGAAATGACAAACTTGTGACTATTATAATGGATCATTCAGCAGGGTTTAAAATCCCTTCAAGGGGTAATTCGTGAATATTGCACTCCTTGATTGCGTATTTTAATGAAAACTCAGAGTAACGCTTATGTTAAAATACATTGCCTATTAGGCAGGACTTTCAATACCCCAATCACATGATTGTTTGTTGTATGTATGTATGCGTGTGTGTTGTGTGTGTGTGTGTGGTGTGTGTTGTGGGGTTGTGTGTGTGTGCATAGTCCATGTAATTGTTAATGCATGTATTGTATCACCCCCTCTTATGAAAACATTATTTTGAAAGCTTTAAAAAACAAACTTAGTATTTAGAAGTATAGATTTGTAAAAATGTGAAATTCTTTACACTGGAGGTATACTGCTATTATTTAAAATAATGACTGCCATCGCTTCTAAGTCTGTTAGGAATTTTAGTAGCCAGCACAACTCAAATGTCGTTTTCCCTTGTTCATTAAATTTGATTTAAAGTGGCACAGGCACCTTTTAAAACAAATGAAGTTTCTTCAATTTTCCCTCGCAAATGTTAGTCTAGGCCATAGGAAGATAACAATATATTTTTGCACAAATGAAATATGGACGTTATTAATAAAAGGCTAAACTTCCAGCTAATTTGTAGGCTAACTTTAAGTTTGTGTAAACTTAATCAACATGTGTCTATTACATAGGTATCATAGACTTGTACTCTACTAAAACTACTTGAAAAAACCAAGTTTTAATTCCGGTTTTATCTCCCGCAACTGGGGGTTGCCGGATTCACTCGCATCGCAAGCAACCGCCCTTACTCCATTCTTCCATTCACCCGATTCATACACCTCCATCCTCCCCCCTCCTACTCTCCTCCTCACTTGCTTCTTCCATGTCTTCTTTGGACTCATTGATATTAAACCACAAAGGTAATAGACTGGTCAAACAGTGTGTGTGCCATGGAAATCAACTCTGGTGTGTGTTTTTCCTTGTGTTAAACTCCATTTCTGCCATCTGCTGAATAATTTCTGGATCTTTATTTTTAAAATCATCTGTTAACCATAAGGGTACTGATGTGGTCTTAATCATTTAGGTAAGGGCGAATTATATAAAACCTCAAGTAAGTTTTTACAACCAGTCAAAAATATAAACTTGGAAAAATCTCATGTGCACTATTTTTCAATGTGACTGTCCTCTTTAATAATTTAAACAAGAAATCACTAATGGGAACTATTGGTTTTAATGCATACACGGCAAGAGCTTCCATATTGTACCCCCCGTCTCCATTATTTACATGCAACAGTAAATGTTATTATTTTAGCTGTTTTATTCCGTTTTTGATCAAACACAGGCCAAATTCCAAGAAAAATTTTGTATCATGTAAATACATATACGAGGGGGGTACATATGTAAGTCTTTCCCTAACATGTTGTGATTTCTTCCTGTTGAAAAAATTAAATTTTTCTGTTCAAATTTAAGGTTAATTATAAAAAAATATCCAACTTTTTTCAAAAGGGCTTTTCAGGGTTTATAGAGAGTTTTGCATAACAAATTGTGATTACAGAAGAACTGGAGTCCTGCCTCAGTGTAGAAATGTATTTTTTGTATCATGCAGGCTTAGTATTCTTAAAGGCGGTCGATCAAAGATGCCTCGTTCCTTCAAAATCACTCAAACTCGCCAAAGTCCTGATACATTGCTTACCTAAATAATTTTGGATCTTGTGAACTGTAGTTTATCTTCACTACATTAATGTAAAATAAGATGTGGGTTCACTTGTTTGTCTTGCCAAAATTGCCCACTCCCCATGGCCATTGCATTCAGATTGTGATTGTGATCAAGCTGAAAGGTCAATGCTTGATGGCTTCCTCCACTGATCCTCAGGCTGAGGCCGTATCCTGCATAGCGTAAATTGGGCAGGGACTCACAAATGATTATGTACAGTAAAATGGTGTGTTTTTCTCGGCTGTTTGATGCTTTTGCAACATGGTTATAAGCTAGAATCAACTTTGCAAGTACCCATTACTCATATAACACACACCCCACTATACAGACACAGGGCATGCACCCACGCGTGCTCATGCACATAGTCGCACACACATCTGCATACTGAAGAATGCAGAATTTGTTTTCTTAGAGAAATCCAAGCCAGTTCATTGACCCGGCTTGATCCAGATACCCGTACACATTCTGAGAAAAGAAAGCCTTTGGTTTTCATTACAGATGTGATTTCCGGGCAATACACACAATGGCTCGTTGCAGTTAGTCCGTAAGCAAGCTTATTTACTTTTTCGAGATGCTTTTTCATAGAGGGAGTTCTATCAATCGGCGAAAATGAAAATTAAGAAAATGATCTCAAAGCTGCCCGCCACTTGTAGCCACATTAGTGTTCACCCCAGTTCAATGCTTTCATATTTATCTTGTGTAAATTCCGATAAAAGTGGTCAAAAAGTATTTTTGGCCCTCTGCTATATCAACACAGGTTGTTCTACAAGGCTACTTAGCGCTACTGAGTATTTGGATGTGTCAACACAAGTTGGAATCATCTGCCATGATCATAACAAATTGTGCTCAAGGGTAAAATAAATATGACAAAAAGAAAGAAATGCATCCTAAGGAATTGCGGTAAATTTCTGGGAAGTTGTATGCTTTTTGGAAAGAATTCTGCAAGGAATAAAAATTGCATCAATATTTTGTTCTTAACTCGTTATCCCCGCAGGCAACTACAGTCATTAAGAGATAAAATGTTGTCAATTTTCCACCAAAATGTTGTCAATTTTTTCCACCAATGTTTATGGCATTTTCATTAGTCATTTTCATATCTTCATATTAAATTTGGTCGGTACTGATTTTTTGAATACTTAATAATTTCCTTGCAAGAAATTGTGTTAGATTAAGCTTTTTTTCTGGCAGATTAACAAATACGTGCTTTCCGTTTCAGGTGAAATTTTAGCAGCGAAATTAGTACCCTCTGAGAAATTTGCTATAACTGAAAATTTTACAGAAAAAGTTGCAATGAAATTTAGATATGTTATAGTAGAAAGTCTTCCTTTACAAAGTCTATGGAAGTGCGTAGCGGGTGTGCACCCTCAGTGTTTTTTTTTTAGTCGGCTTCCCGGGGTCATTTGGGAAGCCATCTCAAAAATGGGGCTTGTATTAGAACCAATCAGAACTGCCAGTGTGGTAATAGTTACCAAGTTGGTTGTCGTAGGAGGTGGGTGGCTGTAGTCTTGTTGAATTGTAAAATGAAGATGATCTCTATTTTTAATGGCTATCAGTCAAACTCCTCTTAAGATTCCAAAGATTGAGATTTCAATCTTATTTTGATGTGCACTCCACTCACCACAACAGACCGAAAAAGATGGGAAAAACGTCAATCCTTTTTAGATTGAAATTATTTTAATTGTAATTTTTATCTTACCTAAACTCCAAATATTGAATGTCAATCTAAAAGATTGACTTTTCAATCTTTCTTGCGTCTGTGGTGAGTGCACCTCAATAGATTGAAATTTCAATCTTTGGAATTAAAGGTACTGCATATCTGAACAACATAGTGCATGCCCATTCTTTTGGGAGACCCTTTCTGGTAACTTATTTAAAAGTAGGTTGGGGTGGGACCCTGGCCTCTATTTCGATACCGCTATTTGCTACAAACCCAAATAGTAACAGAATAGTTTGAGGCCCATATCGAGAAGATTTTGCACTGGGGACTACGCTAATAATCAATATGCAAAAACCTGGTTTCACATAAATTGGTGGGTGCTTTTCGCACATGCCCTTGTTCTCTTTAAGGTTTCATATAAACAAGCAGGCAATACAGAAAAATCAAAAGACACTATCGTTTGAAAAATTTGAGCAAGTAAAAGAGCTTATTTCTTACCTTTCAAGATTAAATCAGCTAAATTTTGGGATAACCTTTTCTGTAACGGATGAGTGCAGGCTTTAAAATACCAATTTTATTTTTTCCTGCGTTTAGAAAAAATGAAGATGCCAGGGGACACTGACAAGGAAGTCGTAACAGGTCCCGTGGTTTAAAATATCAAACAGGGCACTCAGCTATTTACACCAGGCCTTCTACCGTTTCAAGTGACCGCCGATTTAAGTCAAGCATTTGTGACGAGGAATATTGGATCGCGAAACAGGATCCACGCTAGACTTTTGGACGTGTCGACGGAAGTGAAAATTGAGCCGCATTGACAGGTGGCATTGGAGAAGCGTGTAAAAGATATGCCAAATGTGAACGGCCAGTAACAAAGAGGGACATAGCAGAATAACCTCTCTGATGCTGCAACAATTATTGAACAGGTGGAAAATTGGATAGAGTGCAATAGTGTATAAATTGACAAGAATTCTATGTTGAGGAATGAGTGATGGTCTGGATATATTTAAAATAAAAGTTCTAGTCATGTTTGCTGTGGGTAAATGTTTAATGATACTTTTTGCAGTAAAAGAACTAATTTTGCAAACTATCAAAGGGGAATAGTCTGAAATATATTACACTTGTTTACTGAGCAAGTTTATAATGATAATTTACCAGCACCTTGTGGGCTAAAATGAATGTAAAAGTCAGGGTTTTTATTATGTGTTAAAAATAGGATTTTTTGGGGATCACATGACCTTATTGAAGTGAAATTTCCCAAAACTGGTGCATTGTGGGATGGACTCAATACACCCTCTGGAATTGGATCATGTCACAATGGTAATGATTATGTGAATCTTCTGACCTTACCTTATGTTTCAAATGGAATCGCCCTGTATTTTATGACCAGCACTTTCTTAAGTAATGTTATGCCATTGACACACCAGAATGGCATGGTGTGAGGAGCTTACTCATCCTTCCCTATGTATAGGTTTTAATGGCACTTTACTATCTCAACACTGCTTGATGCATCGCTTCCAAGTGGAGTCTTTTGATTGTGGACACACTTGCTGTCGTGTTTGTTTTTCCAGGCAACACATGCCGGAAAAAAGTGATTATAAAAATCAAGTAGTGGGCAATGTTTTTTTCTACTTCTCACCTCTCATGCATTATACAGTTATGAGACACAAGTTTATATTGCATAATGGCCAATACACTTGAGTAGATTAGAATTTTCAGTGATGTCTATTAAGCTGTACATACTTTGTATGCAGCAGCAGGTAATCTACAGTCTTTATTGCATTTTTCAGTAATTTTCAGGAACAGTTCTACTTTGTATGCAGGAGGTGAATAAATCCTACCATTTTAAGGTCGTTTAGATCATCTGATGCAATCAGAAAGACATGATTTGTGTGTGTGTGTGTGTGTGTCAAACATTTTGGTTGGCACTTTTTCAACTTTTTAGTGCAGTGATGGATCAAGTTTATACTCGGTATGCTTATACATTGAGACAAAGGGTACTTATAATATGTGGGGTAGAGAATAACCGATATGATCGGTATTCTTGAAATCGGGCCGATTATGACCTTATCGGTATCGGCAAAATTCTCATTTTTTACCGATTTTCTATACCGATTAAATTAATATCAAAGAGGTCCAAACTTGAATGAAAATTGTTCCAAACTTATGGCCAAACAGTGAAAATAAATCGAAACTGAAACAATCAATTTATTATTTTATGTACACAAGAGTGTGTATGTTGTTCTTAACTTACTATTTCGTTGTTTTAGTGGTTTACCTAAATCAATCTGCTACTTTCTGGCAGCTTTTGGCTGTCGAAAACGGCGATGATAACACAAAAAAGTACTCAGAAAAAAATCGGAATCAACTGATTTTGAAATTTTAAAATCTGTAATCGCTATAACAGATATTAATTAGGGTGATCGGTTAGACACTAATGAGGAGGTCAAAGATCATTCAGGGTCACTTAGGGTCATAATCCTAGCATACACCTTTTAGTTGACACTTGCCCAACTTACTGTTACTTTTTAGTGCAGTGATGGTTCAAGTTCATACTTGGTATCAGGGCATGAAAAAAATGTTTATTTCCCAGGAAGCCAGTTGCCAAAGTTTCTAAAATGTATTATGTTTTGTGTACAAAAAGGCCCAGTTAACCTCCAAATTTCAAATTTTCCCTCCAAATACCAAAATTTCCTGGGATTGCGCTTTCCAAATTCCCCACTTTGTCATGCCATGCTTGGTATGCTTATACATTGAGACAAGGGGTCTTATGTGGGGTAACAGATGAGTCATTTTTTCAAAGTTATAAAAGAAACCACCCAAACTTCCCAAATTTGGGTGATCTGACCAATCTTATTATTTATTCTCCCCTCAAAAACGTTTGGAGCCAGTCGGGTTTCACCAACTAGACAATATTCTTGTTTAGGCCTTATGTATGATATCATCTACAAGGACTCGATTTTCAATTATTGCTTATAATAATAATAATAATAATAATAGCATTTATAAAGCGCCATCTATCTAGGCAACCTATTCCAAGGCGCTGTAAAAGATTAACTACTGAACCCATGTGGATTAGAGGTTTTGCCCTCCCTGTGTGCATGCAATGGTTAATAAAATTACACCACTTCTCATATATCCACAAAGAGCTGTAACATTCTTTGAGGGAATAGAATAAATATCCGGTATGTTCCGCCTCGTAATCCACAGAAACATGAATGTATCCTCACAGGAATCAATGTGCTTTGTAATGTTATTTATCAGCTGTATCTGCATGCATGAACTTCATAATTGCTTTGGATGGAAAGTTGCTGGGTATCGGGGGACTGTGCAATGCTGAAAATCATGGCAATATGTTCAGTTGAAGAAATAAGGAAAGCTGGTCATGTTTATACAGGAATTATGTATCTTAGACAAGTAAGATGTGAGTAGGAGTACAGACATGTTTGTGATTACAGAAATGAAATCACAGGCATGTCTGTGTTTCAAGGAGTGAAATCACAGGCATGTTTGTGATTTAATTTTTTTTTTTTTTTTTTTTTCTTATTATTTATTCTCCCCTCAAAAACGTTTGGAGCCAGTCGGGTTTCACCAACTAGACAATATTCTTGTTTAGGCCTTATGTATGATATCATCTACAAGGACTCGATTTTCAATTATTGCTTCTAAAGATTAACTACTGAACCCATGTGGATTAGAGGTTTTGCCCTCCCTGTGTGCATGCAATGGTTAATAAAATTACACCACTTCTCATATATCCACAAAGAGCTGTAACATTCTTTGAGGGAATAGAATAAATATCCGGTATGTTCCGCCTCGTAATCCACAGAAACATGAATGTATCCTCACAGGAATCAATGTGCTTTGTAATGTTATTTATCAGCTGTATCTGCATGCATGAACTTCATAATTGCTTTGGATGGAAAGTTGCTGGGTATCGGGGGACTGTGCAATGCTGAAAATCATGGCAATATGTTCAGTTGAAGAAATAAGGAAAGCTGGTCATGTTTATACAGGAATTATGTATCTTAGACAAGTAAGATGTGAGTAGGAGTACAGACATGTTTGTGATTACAGGAATGAAATCACAGGCATGTCTGTGTTTCAAGGAGTGAAATCACAGGCATGTTTGTGATTTAAAGGAGTGAAATCACAGGCATGTCAGAATTAAAGGAGTGAAATCACAGGCATGCTTGTGATTAAAGGAGTGAAATCACAGGCATGTCTGAATTAAAGGAGTGAAATCACAGGCATGTCTGAATTAAAGGAGTGAAATCACAGGCATGTCTGAATTAAAGGAGTGAGTGAAATCACAGGCATGTCTGTGATTAAAGGAGTGAAATCACAGGCATGTCTGAGATTAAAGGAGTGAAATCACAGGCATGTCTGTGATTAAAGGAGTGAAATCACAGGCATGTCTGTGATTAAAGGAGTGAAATCACAGGCATGTCTGTGATTAAAGGAGTGAAATCACAGACATGTCTGTGTGATTAAAGGAGTGAAATCAAAGGCATGTCTGTGATTAAAGGAGTGAAATCAAAGGCATGTCTGTGATTAAAGGAGTAAAATCACAGGCATGTCTGTAATTAAAGGAGTGAAATCACAGGCATGTCTGTGATTAAAGGAGTGAAATCAAAGGCATGTCTGTGATAAAAGGAGTGAAATCACAGACATGTCTGTGTGATTAAAGGAGTGAAATCAAAGGCATGTCTGTGATTAAAGGAGTGAAATCACAGGCATGTCTGTGATTAAAGGAGTGCAATCACAGGCATGTCTGTGATTAAAGGAGTGAAATCACTGGCATGTCTGTGATTAAAGGAGTAAACCACAGGGCATGGCCGTGATTACAGGAGTGAAACCCACAGGCATGGAATGTGATTAAAGGCGTAAGATCACAGTCATGTCCTTGTAATTAAAGGAGTGAAATCACAGGCATGTCTGTGATTAAGGAGTTGAACTCACATCATGTCTGATAAAGTAATGAAAACACAGGCATGTCTGTGATAAAAGGAGTGAAATCCACACGGCATGTCTGTGATTACAGGAGTGAAATCACAGGCATGTCTGTGATTAAAGGAGTGAAATCACAGGCATGTCTGTGATTAAAGGAGTGAAATTTTATTTATTTTATTTATAGATAACATTCGGCATTTGCCAGGCAGAACCCAATATTGCTATATGCATTAAATTCAAGGGAGGCTTCCAGAACAGCGGGGAAAGATTTTATGGGCTTTATAGATTTTAAGGCCATAATGCACTGGCATAAAGAGAAAAGTATGATGAACTCTCAAGATCAAAATTGATGTCCCCAAAATTCACATTCCCGATTACATTCCCCTGTCACTGGAAATATGGCACCTGCATAAAACATTCATGATATTGTCCACAGATAACGTCCACAGTAATATTTACCCAAGTGTATGATTTATGAGCAGTTCAGATATTAGTTGCTCTTGTAATGTATAGGATGTGGCTAGTAAGGTTTGAATACCATGATTGTTGACTCTGTGCTTAGTCTATGACAGGTCTATATATGATGGATCTGAGTGGAAAAGTTTACATTTCTAATGGGAGTAAGAGGAAAGGACTATAATTGTTATAGTGTGTGATTGGGTCATCCATTGCTTTTATAGGTTATATGTCATGTTTGGGATTTGTGATTAGGGGATTGTCTTAGAAACTTGTGCAGACCAAATTTGTCATTTTAACAAATATAAATTATTTAACCTTTTTCTGGAGATGGCAGCCATGAAATCTTAAATTTTGATGTCACCATTGGTTTTACTCATAATCATGAAGCCTTGATCAAAAATATGAACATGTAATCTGTTACAAGCCACTTTTGCTACATTTCAAGAAGCATTGGACCCACCCTCCTTGTTTAACATTGTTGAAAGTCTAGCTTATCTTAACAAAACCAAAATAACACAAATGATACTGATAGTGACACAGTTTTGACAACTCATTGGATTATTTCTTCCATCCTGCAAATTTTACAAATTTATTTTGTGGATAACATGATTTCTCTTACAAATCTTGTTTTACATAGATCTCTATGGAGATTGCCCAATAGAGGGCACCATAACATACTAATCCTGACCTTTGTTAAAGGCAAGATTCTTGCAATGAATTTTAATGATTTTTACAGGGGCAATAGCCCTTGCATGTCCCTACTTATATCAGATGTCAAAATAATGTTGCTAATGTTGAAATTGTTTCTAAAAGTTAAAAAGACTGTGTGAGAGTTTGCATATGGACAAACCGCTATGGCAATTCCATATCAAAATTGACAAAATCTGCTTGTAGTTTGTATTTTGTACAAACTTTGTATAGGTATCCTAGCTAACCTACAAGTTGAAAGACCAAAAGCAATAATAAGGACAAAATCAGATATTTTAGTCATCTGCCTGCATGGACACTTACTACAACATGTAATTGATTGGAGATTCATTTTGAACACTGCCGTTTTCTTGTTCTGTCAATTATTTTTCAGTTGGAATTAAAGGTGCTTGTTCCGATCGTATTTGAGACCCCCTGATTTAACCGGAAGTAGTATGAATTTTGATGTCAGATGAAAGGCCGTGTTTTTCTCATTGTCTTCCTGAAATTTCAGCTTCGAAATCCATTTCATTCCCAAGATACGTGCAAAAAACTCCCGTTTTAGTGGTTAACCATCAATATTAACACGGTAGTGAATAGGGCGTTGCACTATGCAATATCGCGTCTAGCATCAAAACCGCAAGCTTGTTTCCCACGGTAATTAGTGGGCAGCTTGTGCAAGTGTAGGCCTTTAATATCAAGTAGAGAACACTATAGACAAAAATCGGAACAAGCACCTTTAAGTGTCACTTTTAAGCTGTGCTTGCAAATTTTAAATATTTTGACTTGTTTGAGTAGATTAGTGATAGTGTCTTTAAGGTTAAACGTGAGCTTAGGTAGTGTACCCGAAAAGGATTGGTGCAATTCAGCACACCAATTACCAGGTTTCTCATGCATGCAACAATTTTCCATGTGACCAGAATTCTGAACATAAATATCACTGTCGCCTAGCTTAGTGAGAATTTGGACACTTTCCCTTCTCAGCGCATAAATACCCAGGTACCAGGAAGTATCATCAAGCTAATTGTGGCCCTCTGTTTATATCTGTCGTAAAAGTCAAGTAAATGTACTTACCCTTTATCAAATAATAAACCATCACACCCTAATTAAAAATGTATATGTTTTTAAAGTAATCTAAAATATTAAGCAAAAGAAAAGCTTATATCTTGCAGTAAGGGGCAAGTGCCATAGATACTTGTGTTACTGAAAGAGAGCAAGGCAGAGAGTGACAGTAGTTGACAGTTTTACCAGGGGCACAGACAGAAAGAGTGGAAAGATGATACGATTCACTCTGGCAGACAATCTTGTGATCAAAATCTAGAGCCTGGGCTTTTTAGCTACACGCTAAATGAAAATGCACAATGCAGAATGTGCAGGAAGGATCAGGCTACCCAAGAAGGATCAGATGCTAATCGGCTTATAAACACCAAATGAGGAATGCACAATAACAGTACTTCTTCTTTTTCATCGTGTCCAAAACACGGTGGTTCTCAAATATGGATCCAGCCAGAGATGGTACAACGTCTGACTGCGTCACTAATTCCACAAGGTCCTTGTTTGTGCATTGTTGCTCAGCAATGGGCAGACCAAGCAAGAGATGTTCCATGTTGTTTGTGGTACTGTTCCACAACACAGGTAGTATCCCGATCTGCTTCCAGATGAGCCCCACTTCTGACAAGAGAAACCTTAGATCGGCCAGTTCTGGTTCTCAATCTCTGTTGAGGCATCGCCATTCCGCCCATGAGGAGTCGTCAGGTGGGAGATGCTCACCCAGTTCAATACAGATAGATGTTAATTGGTTGATGGCAAGTATTTCTTCCACAAGGAGGGGCCTCTCTGACTCCCTTAGAGGAAGGTTTCAAGAGGTTGGACTTTGCTTAAGAAACTCGCTCTGGATTTAAGGCAGTTGGCAGCAGGTATCTGTCCAGACCATAGGGGCTTCACATTAGATCTGGCAGCTACACTCGTGCATGAATCGTAGCTACGAACGGGATGTCTGGCTGGTGGAGTGCAATTCTGATAGGATGTATAAGTTTTTCCGTTGCTGTTGACGGAGGCATCCTGTGATAAACCGGCAGGAGACATTTAATGCTGAATCAAGCTTATTGGATGGGTTGATCTTTCCCATTACAGGGCAGGCATACTCTGTACATGAGTAGCAAGGGGGCAAAGTGTCGTCGATCTTAGGTTATGCGGGCGAGCACCCCATCTTGTGCCAGTGAGTTGTGTTAAAATGTTATTGTGTGAAACATGACTTTACTCATCGTCTTCTCGATGTGGGCGTCTTATAAGAGGAGAGTGTGGTCCAAGGGTAACTCCTAGGTAGGACAGGGTGTCTTTCACAGTGCTCAGGGTGGTGTTCCGACCAGGTAACTTTAAGCTGCGTTTGGCTTCACGGTTGCGTAGATGCGAAAGCACACAACTGTGTCTTAGATGGCTTTGCACGTGGGTGGTTTCCTTTCATAATAAGGAGTGAGAATCAAAGCGTTGGAGAGGTCTCTCTTCAACAACTGTGAAGTCGGCCTTGTGCGATAATTCCAAGGATTTCGTCTGCATAAATAAAAGACAGGTTCCTGCACTCCTAGGTTGGTCGGTGGTAGAGAGGTGTGAACAGGAGAGGTGCAAAGGCACACTCCCTTGTGGTAGACCATTCGTGAAGCTATGCCTCAGCGGCTCTTCTCTCCAAGCGGAACAAAGAAACCATCCTGTTGCCAAAAATCCTCGGATAAGCTCAGTGCTAATGACGAATGTCCTTGGTAATTTCGAGGATCTTATGGAGTAGGCCATCTGTGATTACAACATGTAGTACGTGCTGCTGATAGGTCGACGAATACAAGCTCCGTTTACCATACCCTTCTCGAAACCATCCTCAATGTGTTGAGCAAGGTTGAGTACTTGGTTAGGTGTTGATTTGCCTGGCCGGAAACTTGCCTGTTCTTGTATGAGGTGTTCCTCTATTACATGTGCGATAAGATTTGAGCCGGACACGTTCAATGGAGAGCTTGTAGTATGGCTGAGAGTGATATAGGTCGTAGCTCTTGGGATTGGAGGGATCTTTCCCAGGCTTAGGGAGTGTCATAAAAGGCTTTCCTCCAGATCTTTGGGAACCTGTGGAAAGAAGGCAGCAATTGTAGAGCTCAAAGAAGCCATTCCTGTGCTACGGGGCCAAGATTTTTAGCTGCTCCAGTAGAGATGTTGTAAAGGCCTACTGCTTTTCCCTGGTTGAAGTTTAGCAAGTTTAGCAATACCGGATTCCAATTCGGTCCATGTTGAAGGGGGCGAGTGAAACAGGGTCCAACCCCTATACCTCTTATGGTCTAGTTTGATCTTTTGGGTTTCTTGCTGCACTTGCCATTTAAAAAGCAGTTGGTGGGGCAACTTGGATGGGTTGTGATATTTGGCTGCTGTGGAGGTTCTGTTGGTCCCACTCGAAGCTTCGGATGTTAGACCATGCTTTCTTGCTGTTATGGGTCATATCTTTTTTTTTTGGTGGAGTCATTAAAGTATGCCAGGTTTTTATTCTTTTCTGGGAAGATTCTCTCAAAACTTCCTCACCTTTAGCAGTTGTTTCAGCAGAAAAAGGATCAGCTTCAAAACATGGTGATATAACTCTTGATATGTCCTGAGCACATTCCTTGGAAAGCATGGTATATATCCGTCCTACAAGCCTCTGGGTATGAATCTACGCGCCAGTCTTGTTAACTAGGTGGGTATATTTGTCATAGTTATGGGTTTTGGAGCATCCTCTTCACGTTCTGATCAGGTATCATGAATCCTTGCCAGTAGCTTTCCTGTAGTTAAAGCGGCGCTTTTTAAAGGTTTGCAACGAGAGATTTCACATATCAGGTGTCCCAAAAAAATTGAAAGTTCTGACTTTTTGGCCCTGATGTAAAAGCTTTCCTCAAAATATCACCATCTAAAAGCATTAAGCAAAGAAAGGTTTCTTTGGTACAAAAATTGTGCAATTTCAATTTCGTATAGAGCAAATACGAAATTCAGCTATGTTTTAACATTGAAATAGAAGCACACCAAAATCACTTTTTTTTCTCTCTTTTAAGACATTTCTGTAGCATTAATACAAGGTAGGAACTCTTGAGTGTCTAATCTATTTGAAATTACTAGTTGACACAATAATTGGGGGCCTCAAAATCTCTCGTTGGCACCTTTAAAAGGCACTTGGTTGGGTTTTACTGCAGCTTTGCTTGGATACCGCTTGGTCGATGTTGAGTTGGTGGAACAGGATCCGAACAATCTTGCTACAGAGGTTAGAGATGTTTTTGTAAAACAATTAGCTCGATCAGGGTTGTAACCTTCTTCCCAGCGGGCACTATGAAATGATGGGGGCAGCTTAGAGGTTGTGAAGGAGGACATATAGCTGTTTTGAATGTATATCCCATTATTCGCAGCTTGTCAGTCTTTGTTAGTTTCATTGTAGCCCCCACTGGGTACTATGGCTGTTGAATGGCCAATGAAGAAGTGAGGTGGGGGAATTCCCAGGGTTGAGTTGGAGGGGCTTGAAGTCTACTGATGGAGGTTTTGTAGACGGATGTTAACTATGACAGAGCTGAATGGTGAGGACTTCGTGTTGTTGTCATCAGGCATTGAAGTTGCTTCTACTGTGGTGCCCGTTCTCACAAATAGACTTCCGTATTGTCGATGTGGTCTCTCGGTGGCAAGGACCATTCCTGTATGATTGGGCGGTTGGTTATTGATTCCTCTGTGGGTTTCTGCAGACATAGGGACATCGCATTGGAGATGTTACACAAAAATCAGCAATGATTGTCCTTTTTGCATTGGAAACCCTCCAAATTCAATGACGCTTAAGTCAAGGCAGACCTTAAAAAGGCCTGCGATGGGGTTCTAGTCTAATATGGGTATACTTAAGAAATGATGTTGTTGGAAAACAGTGTTTGGAGTTGTCGAGATTAGTTAGCGCTGGCAGTAGTTACTAACAGGGGAGACCACAGGACGGTTCTCTACTTCTCTCCCCCCCAAGGTTTTTTTGTTAAAAAAAAAGTAAGTACAGTGGGGTTCAAGCTATTCCAAAGAGATAGTTCACTAATACGGGCTTTAACACCAAAGTGGAGAAATGCACAATTTTCAGTAATGTTGCAGGGGGTCAAGTACCCCAAAGAGATCCGTTGTAATCGGCTTATAAACACACAATGAGGAATGACACAATACAGTATGTGCAGTTGGGGTTTAAGCATCCCAAAAGATATCATTGCTAATCGCTTATAAACACCAATGAGGAATGCATAATTCAGTAATGTGCAGTTGGGTTCAAGCTACCCCAAAGAGATCAGTCACTAACGGCTTATAAACGCCAATGGAGAAATGCACAATACAGTGATGTGCAGTGGGGTCAAAGCATCCCAAAGAGATCAGTTGATAATCGGCCTATAAACCACCAAATGAGGAATGCCATAATTCAGTAATGTGCATTGGTTCAAGCTACCCCAAGACAGAAATCGTCACTAATTGCTTATAAACGCCAAGGAGAAATGGCGCAAACAGAATGTGCAGTGGTGGTTCAAGCTTACCCCGCCCAAAGAGATCATCGCTAATTGGCTTGTGCAATACCAAAATGGGTATGGACAATTGAGTAATGTGCAGTGGGGTTCAAGCTTACCCCAACGAGATCAGTCACTAATTGGCTTATAACGCCAAAGAGTGAATGCACACAAATACAGTAATGTGCATGGTTCAAGCTACCCAAGAGATCAGTTGATAATCGGCTTATAAACACCAAATGAGAAATGCACAATTCAGTTATGTGCAGGGGGTTTAGCCCACATGGTCCCGAAGCCGGTTGGTCACGGCAATTAACACCTCTAGTGTTCCTATTGTTCCATTGTATCAAAAGGTCTAGTTACCCGGTTGGTCCAGGCAATTAGCGATCCGCATCGCCGATTGGGTCCGTTTGGAAACTCACGTGAAAAACGAAAGTGAATTAAAAAATAAGGATGCAGGCCAATTGTTTTTTTGTAATATTATAAGTTAAAAAGTAAGGTATGTCCTTATTTTTTCCTTTTAATATCAAAAATAGAAGTCTGAAGTTAAAATTAAAATTTTACAAACATTATGATTAGAATTATCTTGTTTAAAGAAAAACTTGTTTAAATCAAGGCTATTCTCTTTTTTACTTAAAATCATAAAAAGATAAAAATATAAATAAATATACGATATTAAAATACATTAAGAGGGCTAAAAATAACAGAACTATGTGGACGCGACATTGGCAAGATAACAGAAATCATTGACAGCGGGCACAACCACTCATGTAGTTAATCCGGTGCATTAAGGCCATTGATAACTAATTGCCGACGGAACAACCGGCCTCGGGAACCAACAGTGTAACGCCCTGTGCAGGGGGTTAAAGTACCCCAAAGAGACAGTCCTATGGTTTATAAACAACAATGAGGGAATGACACAATTCAGTATGTGCGTGGGTTTCAAGCTACCCCAAAGAGATCAGGGTGCTTAATTGGTTGATAATGTTTGTAATACTTTTTTTTAATTTTTAAACTTTCATTATTAAAAAAAACCGTGGCAGTTCATCAAAAGGGTGGGGGCTTTCTCAATCGCACCAGCACCCACATCGCAAGTACGCCTGTCTTCTAAAGGATAAATGATGAGTAACAATAATGCTATGGGTTTGTCAATGGCTATTGTCCAAACATCCCTCAATCCCTGGTGTATTAGAAGTGACTTTTGATCATGTTGTGGAAGCACGCACATCCTGAACGGAATAATAAAGAAATGGCCTCAGAAATAGTCATGGTTTGTGAGCTTACATGCCCTCGCTAATGTGTGAAAAACAGAATTGGTCATGTTTGTAGGCTGACTTTTTGAGCCTCACATGCGTGGCTTACTCACATATAGCTACTATAATGTGATATATGGCATGCATGGTGTCAAATTGGAGCATATATTGTATCTTCCATTCTGGAAGTACTAGTTTTCATGATGACATTTTGTTTGGTCAGCAATTTTGTGTAACTTAGGGTCAAAAACTTGTGGAGAATTAGCAATCAACCTTTCTTGTGTTGAGGAAGTGATGTTGGAGTCCAAATCGGATCGCCGTAATCGACTTCTTACCATTTTTTTGTCGGCAAGATGCGTACAATTTTCCTTGCAGCTCCGAATTCAGCAACTTTTACACGGCCTGCAGATGGCTGTCATTGGTGTCAAATTATAATCCTTGAATTTCACGGTGTATTTTACCTGCCGTTTGGTATAGCCCTATGAGCTGCATCTCTGATTCCTTTCAGATCTTCATCTACAACCTCAAAGCATAAATAGGCCTACTGATCATGTGATTCAGCCATTCCCTTGCTCTTGTTTGTATCAGACTTTACACTACAGCACAGACTCCCCACATACGAGTAAACAAAATACAGTCTGCATAGTTATATTCATCTCTTGCACCAGCTTCAATATGTACACTCATAATACGGATGAATAGTTTGTACGACAGTCTTTTACGCTGGGAAGAGGTGTCCCGGGCATAGTCAATGAACTATGCCCGCTCTTCCCAGGGCATAGTTCATTTTTGGTTCAATTCTTGAAGCTAGTTGAATTTTTTTTTTTTTTTTTTTTTTAGAGCCACTCCTACCCGCGCAATCGATCTGCATTTAACTGTCATTCACAAAAGCCCCCCCCCTCCATCGCCAAAGACGCCCGAATAAGGTTCCGGAAGGAACCAAACCAAACCCCTCCGGAATAGCGAAAGCCGAGAACCGCGAAATTCTAGTTTACCTGCCGTTTGGTATAGCCCTATGAGCTGCATCTCTGATTCCTTTCAGATCTTCATCTACAACCTCAAAGCATAAATAGGCCTACTGATCATGTGATTCAGCCATTCCCTTGATCTTGTTTGTATCAGACTTTACACTACAGCACAGACTCCCCACATACGAGTAAACAAAATACAGTCTGCATAGTTATATTCATCTCTTGCACCAGCTTCAATATGTACACTCATAATACGGATGTATAGTTTGTACGACAGTCTTTTACGCTGGGAAGAGGTGTCCCGGGCATAGTCAATGAACTATGCCCGCTCTTCCCAGGGCATAGTTCATTTTTGGTTCAATTCTTGAAGCTAGTTGAATTTATGCCTCCACTTTTAACCAATCAGATGACAGGGATCTATATATGAGGTATATAAAAAGTGACATAACCCAACCCCCACCCTATCCCTGAGGGCCACTGGACAATTTGATTGGTCATGTTGTGTGTTATATGCCAGCACATTTTATATAATTTTATCACAGCATGAAAACAATCAAGGCAGCTTTTTTTGCTGTATATAGCATAAAGCAGCTTTTTGATTTCTTTGCATTCCAGACAGTAACAATATTTTTTTTCATAACAGACAGTAACAATATTGTATTAAGTGGGTTTTGGCTGGTTCTTCATCAGCTCACAGCTGGTCACAATAAAGATAGTCAACATTGCTGACAGATAATTGTTTTAGTAGGCTTTTTGTATTTGTAATATTGGATCACCTACATACATAATGACATGACATAATTATGAAAGTGTGCCAGATTGTGTGTAAAATTTCAATTTGCAGCCATTTTTGCAGAACAAATATTTTGGTGTCATTTGTTGTTGTTGTTGTTATTTTGACCATTTTGCAGTTTTTGAGTCGTCTGCAAGAATTGCAGAAGGCACATAGGGATTACTGTGGTCGTATGTGTGTGTGATGTGTATGTATATCTGTGCTCAAAATGTTAACCCTTATATATTGCATGCCGTATGAGTTTATAAGGGCTAAGATCATGTAATTTGGTGAAAAGGAGGGGGCGGGGGTGGGGTGACATGTTGGTGACCTCATGTGACCTTGGTGACCTCATGTGACCTTTGGCCCCATTCGCAAACCGCGACGGCAGACGACACTCGCTGTCCGGGGACCATAATGTATTTTTTAATCTGTAGCTTAAAACAGCTACTCATTAAACCAGTTTTTTATCATCAGAAAAGGACCATCTAAACATAGCAATGATAGGCTTTTTAAATTGTCATAAAATTTACCCAGGCAGTAGCCATGATTGTATGCAAGTATATTCCAAACATTTTCCAAAAGTTGTGTGCATTCACTTCAACTTGCCTCACAAGTCAGTAGATTTTCCATTTAAATAAGCTGTGTTAGAACACCCCACCCCTTTGTGAGCCTGTTAGGGTAACTCCTGCGCATAAGGAAGTCTTTCCACACATGCAATCATTACTCTATTTTCACAAACCTGAAGGGGACAATATTTCATTGATAGGACTTAGACGAGTTCTTTGATCTTTCATATTTTGTTTGGTCCTGATAGTCTGAGCCTGTAAGTAGAGAGAGAGAACAGCCATAGATACCTTAGAAACTTGGTGTGAATTATTAAACAAACCCATAGCATGAGTTGCATATGGTTTCCTGTTGCAATTTACAACATGCATATGTTTCAAGTTTTATATTGAGGTAATGTGATATTAATGGGGACGGCAATATCTCCTTTCTGCAATCTCTCTATCCTCCAAGCAAGTTTCAGTTAACACTTTGCTCACAACAGAGCGCATCACTTCTCGCTTGCAAATTATAACATTTATTTCCTTCAATCAAAGCTATTAAGCTATTTCATAGCCATTTTTGAAGCAAGCTTAAAAGATATGTCTATTATAGTGATTTTTGATATTTTATATGATATAATCAATTAAAGGCAATAATTCTACAAAAAGTTCCAATTTATGTGTCTCGTGTTCTCTACTTGATATGAGAGCCTGGCACCTGCAAACACTTACCATCAAGTATCGTGGGAAACAAACTTGCGGTTTGATAATAGAAGCGACAATGCACATTGCATTCACTACTGTGCTAATATTGATGGTTAACCATTAAAACGGTAGTTTTTGTGTCGTCTGCCCTAAGGCATGCAGAAAGACACATAGGGATCACTTTGTCCACTGTTGTTGATGTCTGTTGTTGTTGATGTCTGTTGTTGTTGATGTCTGTTGTTGTCTGTTGTTGTGAAAAAGGGTTAACATTTGCCTGTAATATCCTCATACATTGATGGATTTAAACCAAACTTGGGTCACAGGTGCAACATGGCATCCCCCACTTGTTGATGAGATCAAAGGTCACATACCAAGGTCAAAGGTCATGTGAGGTCAATTTCTAAACTAAGCTGAAAATGTAAAATTGACCTCATTTGAAAAGTTGAAGTTCAATTGGAACCAAACTTGAATCATAGGTGCAACATGGGATCCCTCATTTGTTGATTAGGTCAAAGTTCACATACCAAGGTCAAAGGTCATGTGAGGTCAATTTCTAAACTAAGCTGAAAATGTAAAATTGACCTCATTTGAAAAGTTGAAGTTCAATTGGAACCAAACTTGAGTCATAGGTGCAACATCAAAGGTCATGTCAGGCCTATCATTCACTAACCGCGACCGCAGGCGACACAAGCGGTCCGAGGACCGATGTATTTTTTGATTATATCTTTGCAATAAAGTGGATTTGGAAGATGAAATTTCAGGACGATAATGAGAAAAATACGGCCTTTCTCTGATATCAAAATTTATACTACTTCTGGGTAAATCAGGGGAGTGCTAGAGGCGATCAGAACAAGCACCTTTAACTGATGAATCTTCTAGTTTGGCTTGAAATGCCAGTGACAGCAAAGTAAAAAGAATTAAGGATGAGAAGAAAATGTTACAATGAAGCTCAAGTGTAACAAACACACCTGGTGCCTATTATGACATATTGTGTATTTGCCAAGGTTTCTTTTCAGGCATAGCCCTGTAGACACCCAAATAAATGTGACTTTTACAAAATGGCGTACTGAAGCTGCGTGTGATGTGCCCCACGGCTTTTAATTACTGGGAGAGGAACGCGATATCTCAGGCATGTTCTGCTGCAGAACGTGGTGATTCCCAGTGCCGTGATGTGTAGAAACTGAGTTGAAAGTGTTGGAAGTCAGGGAGCTATCCCGTTTTGATGTTTGAAACTTTGTAATTTATTGCTATAGTACAGCCTGGCAATAGGTTCATTGGCTCTTCAATTTAAAATCTGTACTACCCTTTGGTGGAATATTTAGGTGAAATCTTGCACAGAGGGAGTATTGACTTCAAATGAAGTAGACCAGTGGGTAACAGCATTTGAATCCCCACGACCTCTTCGAAGCTGTTTGACCCATGCAAATTAACTCTTATTCTTAGAACAATTTTAAGCATTGGCAACGTAATTTTGACAACTGATAAAAGTAGAGATATGCGAGAGCTACTGCCCCTGTAAAAATCAGAAAAATCCATTGTGGGAATCTTGCCATATAGGCCTACAAAGGGCATGATTTATATGTTAGAGTGCCCTCTATGTCCATTTTCTATAGAGATCTGTGGTAAACTAAAAAAGCATATTTTGCCCGACAGGGAAGTTTCATACAATTTAACAAAGGAATGTAATTCATTGGAATAATAATCCAATTAGTTGTCAAAACTGTGTCACCGTTGATACTTTTATTTATTCTGGTTTTGTCATAATTAAAAAACTTTCAAACAGCCGTGTGGAAGACTCTTGTTAGTATGCCACAGAGGGAGGATAGATTCCAAATGGAATATTCTGTTGGGAATTTTTGAAATACACACTCCCTCTGTGAAAAAAATTGGAAAAGTCTTCCAGGGCTGGAAAAATGCAAAATTTCCCAGGAATACAATCCAAATTTACCTCCAAAATTGTAAAATTTCCCTCTAAGATTTCAAAATTTCCCTTCAATTCTTTTGTATTTCTTTAAAAGTACAAAATTTTCCCTCAAAATATCAAATTTTCCCTATGAATAGGACCCCAAATTTCCACTTTTTCCCGGCATGAAAGTCTTCCAGTGGGAGGGGGTGTTAATCTCAAATGGATTATAACATTGGTTATTTACATTAAAAGTCTACACCTAAGAGAAAGACTGAGGTAGTCATTTACAGGGGAGTATGAATTTAAATGGAACAGCTCATTTTTGCACTACCAAGCACTCTTGAGCAGTTCCTGGCTTGATGTTGATAGTCTTATCATAAATGAGAATATTTGAGATGTATTTGGACATGATTGGAGCATTTGAAATTTTTGACCCCTGTATTGCCTAATCCCCCCCTCCCCAATTCTTTTTTTTTTACACAGGATGTGACCTGGCAGCAATATGGCTTGAATCTTGACCCTATACTAACATAACCAGACCATCAAACCTTTTGTACCTTTTCAGCTGAATAAATTCGCTGGGTTCCTGGTCTTTACCTGCCAATTTTGTGCCGATGTGACTATAATAACTGCAATTCAGTGCGTCTTAAAGCTGTACTCTTATTCATCCATTACACGGCATAAAAAATGTAACAGCTTACAGGGTTTTTACATTTACTGACACACTTTATTGACAACATAACCCCACTTTGTCTGGTCCATTACTGCACTGCTCGCAAACATCGGCAGCTCTACAGGACATTAAGAACATTTATCAGTCAGCACGAAGCCCTTGAGAACGTGCTATGGTATTGTATCATACGTGATGGTAGAAGTAAATTACTCTATTACCCTAGAGCTCAACAACATGGAGTGCTGAATGCAGATGGTATCCCACTGGTACCTAACACACCTAAATATAGGGGTGGGAGTTGGTACCTAGGGAGTCTTGGAAAGTAATGCTAGGAAGAGGGGAACTCAGGGGAAACAAGTAGGGGGAAATGGAGGGTGAAGAGTGGGATAACAAGATATGGAATGGAGGTTGAGCAAGTTGAATTGTCTGTAATCGGTGCAAATCTGTGTGGTGGTGTTTGTTTTCTTCAGCAAGGCCACAAGAGATTTGATATGAAAGTATAGTCAGCACATTAATGTCATATGTTCATGATAAGTTAAGGATGGTGTTCCTTGACTTTCATTAGGTTTCTCAGCATGTGCGCATTTTGAATGTTTACCAAAGTAAGTTACATATTTTTGCGAAGCATGACAAAGGTTTACCCTGATTCTGTTCTCTTCTGGCAACATTTTGCAGGCTCCAAAATAAGAATTAGGCAGGCAAGGCAATTTTGCCCCATTTTAAAGGGCACCAAGCATTACATGTTGTTAAAGAATAGCAAATTTTTTTAGGGCACCAAGGCAAATGGTAGGGGCAAGAAAAAAAAAAAAAAACCTAAGGCAAATTGCTCTAGGGCATTAGGTTATTTTGCGAGCCGATGCTTGCCTTCGTAGTCCGACAGGTATTGTGTGCTAAACAGGAAAAGAAACGACAGTCACTGCTCCTGCGATGCAGGCTGGGGTGTGTTCACCATGTAAACGATCTACAATGTAACTGGATCAAAATTTCATAGTGATTGTAAAAAGGCATGTACCCCTTTTGGTTTTTTACCTGATAGAAGGAAGAGGAAGGTTTATCTTTCCGAACGTCGGTTTTTAATGTGTATAGTTGTATGTTTGAGTGTCTGTTTTCCCCTATATGGTGTTGCAATTCTCATTAAAGTAGTTTTTAAACAGTATTTTGTAAACTACTTTCTTGATTACTTTTTTGTCTAATGTTGATCTATATTGGTAAAGAGATAAATTTAAGAACTATTAATTTTCTTCTGTAATGTTTTGAAAATTATCCTACAGAGAGTCAATGGGGGAGATGTTAACAGTTGTAACATTTGACACACTGTTACGACTGTTATGAACTGCGGCTCTATCTAAAAAGTATGCAGTGTACATTGCTAGAAGTGCACCTGCGTTACAACACTGTGCCATTTAGTACCAAGATGAAATGAAAGCAATAGCTGCTGGTGTGTACTTAGAAAAATATTCACATCTGAAGTTCAAAAAAAGTTTGACACACAATGCTACAACCATTATGTTAAATTGAACAGAGCTCTAATAGAGGTCAAAGGTCATGTGAAAGGTCAAAGAAGGTCATGTGAGGTCAAGTTGAAAAATGGGCTCTAATATAAAAAATGTAAAATTGATCTAAATTGAAAACTTGAAGTTCAATTGGCGAAACCAAACTTTTGTCATAGGTGCACCAT
The DNA here is from genome assembly GCA_023653785.1 of Ophioderma brevispina. Taxonomy (NCBI): domain Eukaryota; kingdom Metazoa; phylum Echinodermata; class Ophiuroidea; order Amphilepidida; family Ophiodermatidae; genus Ophioderma; species Ophioderma brevispina. The sequence continues at coordinate 21,953 of JAMKCH010045985.1, read as the reverse complement.
CGAACCCATTATATGTTGATGAGATCAAAGGTCACGTGCCAAGGGTCAAAGGTCAGGGGGCGGCCAAAGCGTATATTCTGTGAATTATAGAGATGCGCGAAAAGCCGAGGAACGCGAAATTCTAGTTTCTAATGCAAACAAGAACACTCAATGATGTTTTCAATTTTGGGTGGGCCCATGTAACCTTTCAGTTTTAGAGACAGAACTTTAAAAAATCAGTTAAAGGGGGATGGCCCGATTTAAGAAGATGAAGTTTTCATCGTGATAGAATGGACTTCACCCCAAAACTCCATCTGTAAATTTTTGCGCCGATATTTTAATCCGTGTTGATGTAAGACCTGAAAATGTGATTTGTAAGCCCCATAGAGTGATGTGTAAAATTAATATTGGTCGACCAAAATGGGGCATATTTTCACTAGTAACTACCAAACTAAACATCCTTTTTGCCTAAGATTTCACAGGGTAAATGAGAAAAATAGTGGCTTTCTTCTGATACCAAAATTTGGACCACTTCCGGTAAAATTTGGGGTCCCTGGGGACGAGGCTATTAGCGATCGGGCCATGGACCTTTAATGTTATCCATATCACTATTTTTAGAATCAATACTTGAAATGTTACAATTTTCTTCAAGAAAGTGAACATTTAGAGCACATTCTTTTTTTATATAATAAAAAGGTGGTCACTAAAGCAAGAAATTATTTCACTTTTTATTATCTCTCCTTACCCTTAAATTATTTGAAAAGTTATATAAATCAGTATTCCACATTCTTCAAAATTGGGCAATGAATTTCTGCAAGCCTGATATGTAACTTTACTGTGAAAACACCCTGCTTTAGATAGAATTGCTGTCACTTCTTCTGATACCACACATAGAAAGGATACTGGCTCAGTTTCCCTCCACACCTTTACTGGAGCAAGTTCCTTTCCCCCCATTGTTTTTTTTTAATCTTAGGGGGGGGGGCATTTATGTGTATTAGGAGTGACAGTGTTCCTTGATTTTTAATAGGTTTCTATGCATGTACAAATTTGAGTGTTTACTAGTAGCCTGTACAAGATTTCATAGAAACTTGCCTGGCTCTTCACTCCTCCATCCAGTCCACACAGGACTGCAAACAGGGACCACTTTGCAAATCTGTGCTAGGGGAAAGGAACTTGCTCCAGTAAATGTGTGGAGGGCAACTGAGCCATGCAGTATTCTTTCTATCTTGCCTTCCCCCTCTCTCTCTTGATGTAGGTGGACATAGAAAGTGTGTAAAAAGAAGATATGTTACAGCCCCACGTGAAAACCGATTTTAAAATTGAAAATTGAATTTTTGAAAATGGTAATTTTTCTCTTCAGGGGAGAGTAGATATGTTAAAAACTGACACATCAGGATTCCCATCACAAAATCGCCCTAAGATGAGATGAAATTGATACCTGATGTTGGTAATTGACACTATTTCATAAAGTCAGTCAGGTTTTTGTGAAAGATGTTCCCAAACGGCAATGCTTCATTTCAATCAAGAAATGGGTAAGAGGGAGACAGAGAGTAGAGGAAATTTAAGACTATGGATTCAGTCTGTAATGGATCATCTTTTTTTCAAGCAACAGGAAAATGGAAAGACGTATTTGTTGATTCACTGGTATTGAAAGAAACTGGAAATTGTGCTGAGTAGAGCAAATCCTCTACAAAAGTGCAATTTTTTAACCTTGTTGCCTCAAGGTTCAAAGATAACAATGACCCATCATAAATAGCATCGTCCCCAGACCCAGATTTTACCGAAGTGGTCATAATTTTGGTATCAACAAAGAAAGCACTATTTTTCCCTGTGAAATCTTAGGGCTAAAGAATGTTTGTTTGAAAGTTCTAATTGCAATGTGCCCCATTTTGGTTGAGCAACATTATACTTTAATTGGGCTTAAAATCCATTTTTAGCTCTGACATCAAAACAGATTGAAAATCGTCAACAAAACTTTACAGATGGGGATTTGGGGTGAAGGCCATTCTATCAGATAAAGGTTTTGTCTCCTGAAGTCAGCCATGGACCTTTAAATTGGGGTTTAAGTTGTTTTAGTTTATAAAGTGGATTTGTATCTGTCTTTAATTCACGACCTTTGTTCCATACACCTCACTGTCCAATGAATGGGTAAATTCAGGTAATATTCTCAGGGTGGGGGGGGGGGGGGGGGGGGGGGGGGGGGGGGGGGGGGGGGGGGGGGGGGGGTGGGGGGGGGGGGGGTTGTGGGGGGGGGGGGGGGGGGGTGGGGGGGGACGGGGGCCAAATTTTCCTCGCTGTAGACCCAATTTTTTTCAGTCCACTTCGCACTTGGGGGGGGTAAATCATTTTAACATTAAACAACACAAAAGAAACATGTAGACGGCATATCTTCATGGCCTCGGCACCCACAAAAATCATCTTCTAGATCCACACGTGCCGTCACCCGTGCCTTCTTCTTTCTTTCGAGATCTGCAGGCCCCTGTGCGGCAAAAGTCATTTTTCTAGATCTACAAAGCGCCTGTGCTAGGCAAAAATGGGGGGGAGCACCGGGGTGCACCCCCAAATCTGCCACTGATCTATTGACAGAACAAGTCACACAGTGGTGCAGGAAATGATTAGTAATACAACTTGTTTTACCACTCCAAAACTTGTTCAACCTGTATAGCTCCTCTAATAGTAAAAACAGTCATGACACAGTTTAATTACTAAATATTTACTTAGTCAAGGTGGCCATTGAATTTCGAGCATCTGCTCTGTTTTGGTCTCCTAGTACGTTAGTTAAACCAAAGTTTTTTAAAATCCGGTTCTTGTGTCCCACTAACGGGGTGGCCGGATCACCTCACACTCAGCATACATGCTGTGTGAGGATTTATTGGAGCAAAGATAATTGACCGTATGCCTTTCCTGATGTCAAAATCCACAGTTTTCGGCAGTGGGCCTAGCCTTGGGCAACTGCCCACCATGCAAGGCAGCAGTCTGATGGACGCCAGTAGCTCTCCAGAGCTGCACCCGTATAGGTAGAATCTTTTTAATTCTACCCTGGGGAACCGCGTACCCTCCTCACAGATTCCTTGAAACCCATGGGTGCCGGTTTAGCTCACCGACAACTTGGGCCCTGACAGGTAGTACTGGTTTACCAGGCTACCATATCAGGCCCTCATAGAAACCTGCCACCACATGTATTTACTGTTACATTATATTTTGTTTTCCTATGGTGAATAAACTAAACTGAACTGAAGTAGAACACTAAAAGTAAATGACAACATGTTTATGTACTCCATCACTATGCATATTATGCACAAGTAAGAGATGGCATTACGGTGCCCGGAAAGTCATATTCAATTCACAAACTCATTTCCTTCCTGGTTTGTTCGGAAAAGGGGTGCTGGAAGCGGAGAATCAACTATCGCGCACACATAAACCTGGTGCAATGAATTTACCTAACCAGACTGTAGGTGGCCAAGTGAAATCAACCTTGTAGGTTAAATCAGCTATCCAGTCGCTGGTCTCATTATGAAATTGGTGTGTAGAAAAGGAAACATTTTAATTGCAAAATGCTTGGTTTTGTTCGTCAAAGGAGTTGCTGGGAGAGGAAAATTAACTGTTAACATATAGGATTAGAGCAATGGGTTGTCGTAGAATTGGGGTAGACCTGGGAGCAACACAGTAAGGGTTTGTCATGGAAAATGTTACATTTGTGGAAAGATTGTGCTGCAAAATCTGTTAGAAATGATATGAGGATATGTGTGGAGTATTTGTGTACACACTACCAAAAAAGGTTAACAATTGTCATATCTTTTTGGAGTAGGTAAAAGCTATGGTAGACAAAAACCTATGTATCTTGTAGATGACAGAAGCACCCTACAAACCATGTAATCATTGCCCCTGGGTTGACGGGGGTGGAAAAACATCAAAAAGTGTATGCCAGCGTCCACACCACCATGGCTTGTTTACAAACATGAACAAAAGATGTTCAAAGTCAAAGTTTTAGTGAAGCGTGCGTAAAGAATCAATCTTCAGCCACTGGAGACATTGTACCATTTCAGAATGTTTCTAATAGGTGCTTATAATAAACCCAATTATTGCTTTAGGTACTTCTAAGTAAGGAAAAGTTGCTTAAATTTCGATAGCACACTTGTAATATTGGTGTTTTAGCTGGAGAATAAATCACAGCTGTTTGACCCCAGGCGAGATTTCCTCGTTAGTGTTCAGACATTGAGTAGATGCGTGCAAGAGCTTTTACCTAGGAGGAAAACCAGAAAGAAATCCAGGCACAAAGTTTACCATAGAGGTCCTACAAAGATAAGTGATTGTGTGTTATAGCCCCTCTATTGCCCAATTCAATAGGAATTGTGTAAATTAGATTAAAGAAAATGTCCTGTTTGCCTGCATTTATAGATTTCCAGAGATCTAGAGGATTCACTCACTCTCTCACTCACCTCTATCAGGTAGAACCCACCCTCATCACGGGGATTGGTTGCAGCCATGTTGTACGTCTCTCTCAATGTGTCAACCAGTGGGATAATGCAAATCGGATGCCAAACTCTGTCCATCTTGGTATTACCATAATGACCCGAGTATAGTTCCTTGACCGATATAATTCCCACCCCCAGTTTCAAAGTATTTGAAGAAAGAATATAGAAATACTATTATAATCCCACCTTAAGTTTTTTGCTGGATGGTAATAGATCCATGCAATTTTTGTTTTTGTTACAGTCTTAGTGTGTTGGCAAGTATCATCTTGTGATTGCTATACAAAATGAATTAGGTTCATGCTCAGTTCACTTATAGGGTCTAATCACACACCTTCACTTGACAATTGAAAAAATCTGGAATAAGTTTTGGATTTAGTCAAGACACAAAACAGAAAGTAAAACTAAGGTTGGTCCTGATACCATTGCATGCATATTAGTTTTTAATGTGTGTGTGTACGGATAACTCGGTGTTAGATATCCTCAAGTGGGAATCGGCCACTCTGTCAAAACTGTACTTGTTGGACATGATGGTGAATTTTTTTTATCACCGCCACCTATTCTCTGAAACTAATAGAAATGAGTTAAGAAACCCTCCACAGGACATGAAGGCTTGTTAAAAAGGACTAAAACTTGATGGTGGTGGTGTGGAAAAGACAGTTTCTTGGCTGAAACTTCCCCTGAGGGGAAAAATGAAGTTACGCAAGTACCTAGGTGAAATGAAGGAGAAAGCCCACACATAAAATTTAGGATGGTAGAGATGGCATGCCATACATCTTCAAACTTTATGGGGGGAAGTGAAAGTGCACCAGGGATTTTGTATGCACAAAATAGACTGATTTTACCAACTGGAGGTGCCAAATGGTGGAATGTTGCGTGATATCGTCTTTCCCATGATTGTAACTTCCCCTCCACTCAGAGAGGCTGAGAGTTTCAGATGAGCAATCAACCCTCTGCTGAGATGGCTAATAGTTGGGGACTAACTGGATTAAAGCACCATCTTTTGGTACACTTACTATACTTTGACAATTTGAGCTACTTAGTTCCCCAGGTAGACAAGGATGTATATTTATTATTCTTTTCCCTGAGATGGCCAGTGCATATTAGTGTTCAAAAACCCAGGGCGGCTTGGCCAGATTCAAACCGGCAACCTTCGTATTACCTGAGCACGATGCTCTTACCAACTGAGCTCTCATGTCCTTTCGGACCTAACACCAATAGATAATATCTATCGCTCCTCTACCAACCCTTGCTTGATAGCTCATTTGGTAAGAGCATCGTGCTAGTAATACGATGGTCACCCGTTTCAAATCCGGCCAAGCGTACATGGGTTTTTCAACACTAACATGCGCTGGGCCATCTCCAGGGAAAGAATAATAAATATACACTTACTATACTTTGTTCATCACCTAATAGGCAAAAATTATTCGACTTTTGTTTATCCGCAGCAGGAAGTAATTTTGTTTTATATGTGCGCCTATTGCCATAAGCATGTGTCGCACGTACATCACATACTGCCATCTCAAAAAAGTACTGATCTAAGACTAAGCTTGTTTACTCATTTCAATGCATTTTTCATGCTGATTTCAAATATGGTCATGAAAATCAATAATTTTGACATTTTTGAGAAACGTGAAATATTTTGAATTCTGGCAACTGCAGTCACTTGTCCGGGTCCAGAAGTTAACAATGGTTTTATGCTCATGTTGTTTTGAATTCTGTGTTGCCACATAGTCTGAAACTGGTGAGTTATTGCCATTAGGGGAGCGCACCTGGGATTTGAGTTTTTATTACCTCCACATTTTATCGGCTTAGCAGATAACCATAAAGATGTATTAGTAATAGCTTATGAGCAGGTTGGCATTCACATTTCACACTGCCAGTGAAATATGAACAATTTGTGTGAGTTCTCATATAGAGTAGAAATAAAGAGTGAATCATGTGCAAAGTCGAATTAAAAAGTAAAAGTACTTAGATTTTGGTTTGGCCTTAAGGGCTCCAAAGTGGCACAAGTCATCGGGAAGCCATTCAGTGGTACAACCAGGTGGGGGAGGGATAGGGGAAGGTACAACCGGGTGGGGGAGGGATAGGGGAAGGTACAACCGGGTGGGGGAGGGATAGGAAGGTAACAAACCAGGTGGGGAGGGGTAGGGAAGCTGCCCCTCTGTTTTGAATCTTCCCCCGTGGAATTAGTGTTTTTTTGGCAAAAGTGCATATAAAAGTGCCAGTGAAACAACATAGGTCCAATATATGCTGTTCCCCCTCAAAATGTGTGCCCCTTTTCCCCTGCTCTGAAAAGGCTGGTTATGCCACTTAAAGTCGTCTAAAAACACTCACCTAAGGCCAGGCATGTTTGGACTTATTTGAATGCATTTTGCATGCTCACTCTGAAAAGTGGAGATACCTTTGGATAGTGAATTTGAAAGAAATTAATCTGCCTTAAGTCCAATGTGTTAAGGACTATTGCCGCTGTATGCTATTGTCATACCAGCTTGGATGCATTCATTGTTGATGTTGTTGAGCTGTTCAAACATCGATCCTTTTTGTGTACGGAGCACCGTGGTATTCTCAGATAGCGCTGGCTAATGTTTGTATTGGGAAAATTTAACTGAACAAAAAATAATACTAATACGTGCCCCCTTTTCAAAAAATCATCCCCAGGGCATTTATTACAGATAAAATCTGAATAAATTAGTTGGACATTTTTGACAAAATTGAAAAAATCTCTGAATGACTACATAGTCTTTTGGGTAACAATTGGATGGCACCATAGTTGTTATTTAACTGAGTAAGCGCAACATGCTACCCCTACTCGAACAGAGGCAAATTCTTGGCCGTCAGACATCCATCGTCAAACACCAAATCATTTGGGAGCTCATTGAAAATGTTCTTGTTACAACAATCTTAAACATAGTACTTTGCATTTGCCAAGTATGTTGAAAGATGAGACTGGGTGATAATGTCCGACAGTAGATGCAAATTGTCCGCAAGGAGTAGAGAATTGATAGCCACCAATGCAAATAACTGATCATTTGTTGATTATTTTTGATCAAAACAAACATGCATAGTCTTTGACCTGCTCATGAGAGATGTTTCATTGGTCCAATAGCAATTTCAGTGCCAGGTTGTTTGGTAAGTTGCAGTCCTAAAATGGAACCGATATTACTGTGCATATGTTGCACACAAGGATAATAATACACAAGGCAGCTCTTTTTACAAGCAGTATTTTTCCTTCTCAAGTACTTGGAAGTATTTTAAAGAAGCTTAAATTTAGCACTGGGTGGTAATCCACATTATACCAATCATTGGATCACAGTTTCTTCTTTTTAATGTAAACAACCTCCTGTACCCTGGTACTCCCTGTCCTCTCTTGTCAAAACTTTGTCTTAGTTGTATCTTCTGACCTGATGTCACCCAAGGTTTAAAAACTGAATTCATATTTCTTTGCCCAAATTTACACATTTTCATATTTTTTTAAGCATGATTTTGTTTGTTTTTTTGCTGGATTTCATGCATGTTTTCATTTTTTTGCCAAAGTTCATTCTCCTGCCTGTGAAAGTTTGTTTCAAAATATTTTAAATATTTTCTCCCAGCATGTAGGAACTTAAAATTCTCAACTATAAAAAAATCAGCTATGGTAACAAGGATTACCTGGTCTATCAACAGACTACATCATCATTGAGTTCCCCACTCAGTCCGGCATTTGTCGGCACCACTTCTGACAAGCACATTTGTCAAGTACATCTTATCTGTACTTCTTGTCTTGAGTGCATGAAAAATGTGTGTGTGAGAAAAAGATCTTTTCCTGGGCAGGGCACTTTGTTAGTATAAGCATTGATAAGTGACAGTATTTGCAGTATGTACTTTATTTGACTTCGCAGTGATTAATCCTCATGGCCCTGCAGGCAAATATATCGCTCAGAGTTCAAACATTTTTCAAAAGTTTTCAATTGTTTCAAAATTATGCATTTTCATCACTGTATTTGGAATCAGCATTAAAAATGCATTTAAAAGAGTCCAAACAAACCTAGTCTTAGTTTAATGGCCTTTGATCTTCTGGACTTAGGTGTTAAACAAGTACAGAATATATGTGTGTAATATGGTTAAGCACCATATAGAAAGGAGTATAAGTCTGATTTGAGTGACATCCTCTGACTTAACTTAAAAAGTTGACATTTTTTATCATCTGAACTTTTGGCCTAAGTATTGTACATGTACCAAATCGTACTTGCAGATTTGATCCATTCTGGTAGACTTTTGGGATTTCATCAATTCTGTTCATAAACATAAATCACAACACAGAAATACACAAAGAGTACCACACATGGAGTACACCAAAGTGAGAGATCTGGCTGTGTATCTAGATATAAGTGGGTTGAAAGACATTCTTTATGGACTCTTGTCATGTTCTTATACCTTTTCCCTGCCCTTTCTAGAGAAAATAAATTTACATCAGAGAGTTTTTCGTTATCTTTAAAATAGCCTATTTTAACCTAGATCAGTAAAAATGTCAGTCTTTTGCAATTAAAATGTGAAAATTACACCCATTTTGTTTATTCCTCAGCCCCATAGAATTGGATCACAATGGTTCACATGTCACCATAATGCTAAAACAGGTTTTCTAAACCATTAGTGTGCCGGATGTGCCAATATTTTACCAGTTAATCTCTGATCGTGGTGAAAAGGGTATGTCTGATGTAATAACCTAGTTTGGACTTGATGTGTAAGTGTGCCCATGGGGAAACACTTTTGTGGATAGGAGAAATTTTTGAGAAGTTTGACACGAAAGTGTCATCTCTATCTCTAGTAACAGTGTATGAGTATATCAGATTTTATAATAAGTCCATTGCTCTCACCTTTAGTGAGCCCTTATATAATTTCACAAGCCCATGTCACCATCCCCATTGAGAGAAACAAGTTTTTCTCCCCGCTGCATATTTTTTGAGTGAATTTTGATTAAATTTTGAGTAAACCTGACAGTCAAAAGGTCTAATATATAGGCAAGTTGACATGGTTACCACTGAATATTTTGTTTTTCTTGCTGGATATGAATTGTATCTTTTCTATTAATTGTACTTAGCTTAACAAATTCATAAAAATGTGACTACGGTATGAACTGACACAGACATTATTAGAATCTTAAGTGAAGTCTAGTTGCCATGGAAACCATTCAGGTAGTTGTGGATGTTGATAACTAGTTCCTGAATAATTTGTTTATGCTGAATGAAATTTTCTGTACTAATTGTACAGGGGTTAAGATTTCATGAAATTTGGGATAGGGAAATATAAATAAAAATTGTGTTTTCCATTTTAAACAATTGTGCATGTGAGTGAGCTACCATGGTTTTCATATTTTTGTTAATATAAAAAGAAGAAATCCAGGACTAAAGAAATCAACACAGTAAGGAAAGATTATGTCTAAACCAGATAAAGCTTGCTTTGAACACAAGTGGGTAAGTATCGGTAAAATTCTAGTTAACCTCAGTGCTGACAACACTGAAAACATGCATTGATGAAAAAATCCCGGGGCGTTTTTAATATTTGACAGTCAAACGCGACCCTATGTTCCGGAAAGACCAGCATATACAGACTGTTGATATTAGATATGTAGTGCTCTAGGCCTGCCACAGAAAGCATTTTTCTTTTTACAAATTTGATGTAGATGCATTACAGTTGTGGGAATGGCTGATGTTTTTCAGATTTCTAGTTTGATTTTAATGTTGTTGTTTTTTTTAGGAAAGTAATAGTGTCATATTTTTTTACATTCATTTGACATGCTATGATAAGAAAAAGCTTTGTCATAGTACCTATACAAATTCTTTTCAAGATCATTTTGTTCTTGCAGCCTCAATGAGTGAGGTGAGGCAAGGTGTACCAACTTGGCGTGGTGAGGGGAATGTAACGCGGAGGAACAAGTGTGACACAGTATGCGAGTTCCACAAATTACAGGTCACAGTACAAATGGGGGAAAAACATACTATAGGCCTGTATGTATGTAGCCTGTACGTTATAGGAAAAAACAATGCCGCTGGGCTGGTCATGAGTAATAAAAATTACTAGTGCAACTGTGAAAAAACAAACACACGTGAAATTACGCAGAAATAAATTGAACGGTGGCAAAGCAAAGTACGATAGCCATAAACTGCAATGTCACAAACACAGCACAATTAAAAACTGGTAAAAGGGGACGGGGACATACAGACACATTGGGACAAATGGGACCTAACCGCGTTAATTCGAACAGATAAACTGTTCTTCTTCAGACAAACAACAAAAGCAAAGATTATAAAATAAGAATTCTTTAGCAAAACATATATGCAACTATGTGCAGGTAAAGTACATAGTTATGATTTGCCTGTTCAGATGGCTGTAGGAACGCTCTAAGAGATTTTGGTCACCAAAATTATGCTCCAGACCCGCTGCTCAGACCATATGCTCCTGGAGCATCTGGCCTGGAGCATAAATAATCTTGAAAATATCTAAGTCAAATATGATCCCGGAGCAGTGGAGAATATTCTAAAGTCAAATACTGCTCCAGGAGCATATTTTGGCCATATGCTCCTGGACCATTTGCGTACATTCAAATATGCTCCTGGCATTTGTGACTTAGAATATTTTTCCAGATTATTTATGCTCCAGGACCATATGCTTCAGGACCAGCTGCTCCAGGACCATATGCTTCCAGAGCTAGTTCCTGGAGCGCGTCCTGGATCATAATTTCGGGTCCAAAATCTCTTAAAGCTGGAGGAACGAAACTGCCTATGCAGCCTCCTTCGAGAAAAATCAAGGATCAGTGATTGCACTTGGGTTAATTTAATTCTTTGAATGTTATAGAACTAATGAACTAATAAAATCTACGTTCCTTTTTAGAAGAAAGGGTTGAAATGCCGAAATTAACATGCCTCCACTAACTGCTTAATTGTGAAGTTACATGCCTTTAGAGGGATACAAAGTTTTACAAAGTTACATGCCTTAGAGGGAAGAACAAAGTTTATTTTAATCATCTTATTTTGTGCCAAGGAAGACAACGTCTATTTGTTATCACTTATTTTGTGTCCATAATTCAATTTATTATCCCGTGCTGCTATAGTCGAAGGGGGATTTTGACATAGCAGATCTCCACCAATATATTGCTGCACTTCCCAGACCCCTGGTCATTATTTATTTAAGGACTCTTGCACCAAAGGAACTCAGTAGGTAACAGGACAATCTGGTGTGAGATGCATGTCCATAGGTCAAATGATAATCTTTGAAATTTTCTGCTCTAATTCCTTGATGCTAGTAAAATCTTTCTTAAACCTCTACAGCTTTTCAACAAGTTAATGTGTTTGCTCACTCTTGTAGTTACTGATTAACTAATACCTGGTCAAAAAATCACCGGTAAGCAACATTGGGGGGGTGTACACAGTCGGGCTATAATGACCCTATGTGACTTTGACCTCTAGGTTAAGACTTTTTCAGGGATCTCGGAAGATTAAATTGACAGTATTTGTAATGCTTGCATTTAATATGATGGGTATCAGTTTGATATTTTTGTGTGGGCCGCTACATAGCTGCAGGACCACGGAGAAATCCGTTGTGTGTGCGGGTATGTATGTATATTGTCACTAAAATGTTAAGATTTTTAAGGAACGCGGCCACAGCTTATATTCTTTGAATATTAGCGAGCTCAAAAGCAAAGAACCGCAAATTAGTAGATGTATTCCATAATATAATTTGAGAAACATTAGAAATGAAAAATAATACAAATGAATCTGGGCTGATATATAAGCTGGATTGCTAAAGGTCAACAGTCAGATCATCTTTTAAAAAACCCCAATATTTCACTGAGCGCTGTCAATATTGTATTGGCTATTGTCACGATTGTGTCTATTATTCCACAAAGTCAATTTCTATGTGGAAGATGTACTAACAGTGCTGCATAATGTAATATACAGGTGTTATTGTAATAGTGTTTGTTTGATTGCTTCCGTAGATGCCAACGATTATGTTACCTTGTACATGCTATAAGTCAGTATATTTTGTCCGACCAAAAAGAAGCCTGAAGTTCATGCTATTCTTGTTGCAAATTATCATAAGAGTGAATAATATGATGTGCTCAGTAATATAATCCATTCCATTTTTTGCAGTGTTTCTTGAAAAAATCCTCAAATTCCTTTCCCTTACAATTCACACAAACCTTGTGGTTGCCATTTTGTTAGAAAAACATTTGTAGATTCTACAGTTAGCTCAGTTCTAGTCACCACGATTTTAATGTGGCATAAATGAATTAAAATTAGCGATATCGCAGTCCCCAGATGATTTTACAATAACAAGTCAATACAATATAAAACTTGTTAAGAACCACGCAGAAGTACAATACCAGTAATATGTTGTCATAAATGAGCAAAGTCCAATATTTTTCATCATAAGTTGTGCAGATTACTACTCAAACTGTTGAAAGCTTCATAACCCAACCCCGCCCACAAAGGACAGGCAAAATTCATAAATTCATATTAACTGCATTCTTAAATTCCATTACTAATGTGGTGAAACCAACAACCTTTTCTGTCAAAGAAAGCAAAAATAATTGGGTCAAGATATTATTTAAATGAATAACAGGGCACTATTCTTAAAATGCAAAGAAAGTACAATGATCAGAATACTACTGCAAAAGTATCGCAATTTTAGTGCCTTTTGTTGATGACGTTGGTTTATGTATGACTTCAACAACCAGTTTACTAATCATCCTCAACCACTTGTTGACCAACAGAGTTTTGGCAGGGTTGAACTGTGTTTCACATGAAGTAATTTGAACGGTTCACCATCAGTGTCAAGTTAAAGTGTAATGAGAGATTTTGAGGCACCCAAATATTGTGTCTACTAGTAATTCATATAGATTATACACTCAGTAGATTTTCTTACCTAGTATTTGGACTTACAGAACATGTCTTTAAAAGAGAGAAAAAGGTGTTTGATTTGCTTTTATATTTCAATATAAAAATATGCTGAATTTCGTATGGCCCTCTCTATACGAAATTAGAAACATTCGCAATTTTTGTACCAAAGAAACATGTCTAAGCTAGTCCTTCAGATGGGATATTAGTGATGAGAAAGCTTTACATCAGGCCAAAAATCAGTACTTCATTTTTTTAGGGGCACCTGATATGTGGAATCTCTCATTGACCTTTAAAGAAAACTTTCTTCAAGAGTAGCTTTGACTTTGTTAGGACAAATATACTAAATAGAAGGCATGTAGGCTGTCACTTACCTATTGGTGGCTCTGAAAAGATCCGTTCTCTGAAGACTGTCCCTGTCAACACAGAATAAGTAGACCCCCTCTTTAAGGTGGCTATGAAAAAAGCCATTCACTGAAGACCCTCTATTGTCAACAGAGAATAAGCAGACCTTGCCTGTCTACTAAAATAACTTTAAGGTGACCCTGAAAAGTTCAATTCCTATCTGCTAAAATGGAGCCAAATAGAGCTTGTTGGTCATTAATCATGCAGACAGGCATTCACTAATCATTGACAAAGTTGAATGAGTGTTGGAGTAGTATATAACACTGCAGTGCGGATGTCTTAGAAATATTTACTGCATTGTCATTGTTTAGAACAATGTAAACCAGTTTCATCCAGAAAGAACTGCACAGAACCGGTGAGCCAACAGTGATTGAGTCTTGAAGCCATCCCTAGCATTTGTTCAGCTGAAAAATTGCTAATGAAAGCTTCAAGACTCAAACAGTGGTTGAGTCTTGAAGCCATTCCTATCATTAGCGTCAGATGAGAAATGCTTTTTTTAAAGGGGTGGGGGAATGGCCTTCAAGGCCAAACAGGGGGGAAGTCTTGAAGCCATTCCTAGCATTATGTTCAGATGAAGAAAGGCTAATGGAAGGCTTTCAAAAACTCAAACAGTGGACGCCTTGTAGCCATCCCGTAACAGTTTGTTCAGCTGAAGAAATTATTCAACAAATCAAATAATACAACCCTATTTTTACTAATCCAAAAATGTGTTATGTGTAACAAAAATGCGAAAACGGTAATTTTGATCAGAACAGTGTTGTAATATATCTGTTGCCTCTACTTGGTGTAATGTTCACAGATGCCCTGGAGGGTGGGGTGTAAAGTGAAGGCGAATGCACCAATGGTTATGTTCTCAGGGCTGTTATTTTGACAGAAATTCAGCCTTTGTCAATCCAATTACTTGTGGGCAGTAAGATGTAGCACCCCTCGTATTTTGAAAATAACCCCTCGAGGTTACACACAGGGCGAAGGGATATTATGCTGTATCATTGTAGTATGTTTGTTGCTTTGCACACCAGGGGGAGGCGACTCAGTGTAAAAATGGTATGGGTATGTGCCACAATATTTGTGTCATCGCAGAGGACTAAAGGGAGTGCTTTTGGTAGTGTGTGTGTCCCTGGTTAACATGTTAACTCTAAATTCAACCTGCAATAGCGCTGGTACATACATTCGGGAAATGTGGTATTGTTTATTGACCCCCAGTTATCATTGCACTGTTTTATGTGCAATCATAATTTTAAAGAAATTCTGTAGATGAACTAATATTTAGACATACTACATTCCACATCTCAATCAGTGTTTATAATATTTGAAAATAATTCTGAAGTGTTTGTTTTATGTGATTTCTATAGGCAAACCCAAAGGGTGTAATTGGAGTCCATCCCACCTACACCTGTTTGGAGAAATTTCTCTCAACATGGTCATGTGATCCTTCAAAATCTATCTTACACGACTTTTAGACTCATTTTAAGCCACAAGCCTTTAATGTGGTGATTATTTTCAAGAATGCCTTGTGGTTCTTAAACTTCCCTTGGACACTTTTTATCCCCAAGTACTGACCATTGTTTTGTACAATACAACATATCAATTGCAATGCATTATGGGATTGGCTTCAATATTAAGAGAAAATGGCTGAGTGAGATGTGTATATTATTATAATAAGTTATTGCTTCATAAAACAGAATTGTTTTAAGCTTATTTTAATTTTTTAGTTTTTTTGTTTTTTTGATTTTTTAGGTTTTTACTTTTTTTTTAGTCTGATTTTTTTATTGGGTTGGGGAGATTTTTTGTTCTGTTTTGTGATCTGCCACCTTTCACTTAGTAGTGTTTTGTCAATGTGTCCAAAATTGGTTATGTTATTCACCCTAAAAGCATAATTAAACGAGGCCTTGTTATTGTGACAGTGGTACATCCCACCCTTACAAGTGCAGCACCCCCTGGGCACATTTGTGGTCATTCATGTCTAGTCACTATTGTTCTCTCTGGCACATTTCTTTCTCCACCACCACTACCACCTGTAGCTTCGGACACAACCACCACCACCCAACACAACCACCACCACACTACCTCCATAGGTTTGCACAAGAAGCCTAGAGAGCAGATCACAATTGGTAGTAGCGACAAGATCAAGAGAGCGCATCCGTCACTGTCCAGAGAGAACTCGGACAACAAAGAAAGCGTGAAAAAGCCCATCAAACAGCCCTCCGAAGAAACCATGAAGGTAAATTGGACTCAAAACCATTTGAGCTTTTGAGTGGCAGAGAGATGCTTTCTGAATGAGGATTGACGTCATACACCTATAGCGCTTCCGATCTTCTGGAAGAATTGGGGGAGGGGGTGGAGAAACAAAAGTTTCTTGGTTATGGGATTACTTAAGTACTGTTGATGTTAATGATAGAGCATCTTTGTGTCACTTGAAGGTTACCTTGGGAATCATGCATCATCACTTTCTACTCAGTTTTAACATCGTTTTTGGGTAACATATCATTTTCAAATCACAAACCATTTTTTGTATTAATATTTCATCTTTAATAATGCATACGCTCACCATACATCTGCTATAATATCAGTGCTTTGCAACAGCTCTTTGACCCATGTACATCTCAGGGTATGTTTTGCCAATAGATTTACAAGCTGACATATCAGATCAACAAATTTGTTCTGGAATACTAAGAAGGGTTATTGCATGTAATGGGTTAAACAATAATTAGCTTTCACTAAACGATCATGTGCCATTAAAACAAACCGTTTTCAAGCTCCTGCACTCAGCCCCCTGGTGAAATGGTGCAACCTTAATAAAAGGATACAGGATTTGAATAGTAACAATGGCATTTTGGGGTTGTATGGACTATGAAGCCATGGTCTGGAACAGTAGCTGTAAGACATACTGTGAAAATCCTTGAGTTTATTTTCATGGTATGGTATTTTTCACAAAATGTAAATACTTGTTACCTTGTGGTTACAATAAAATACACACATTTTCAGTGATTAGCACTGATTTGTACTTAAAAAATTGTTGGCATTTGATTTACCAGAAATGTTTATTCTCTCAAAATGCATGGAAATAAAATTTCCCTCAAACAGTGCTTATTTTTCATGACTGGGTTGCGAGCAGTTTTTTTATTCGGGTCAATATTGTCACCTTCATTGGACAGTTCTGTCAATTGAGAACCTTCTTCACAAGTTACAAAGCAAATGTCCCCAATGGCTTTATGTCAACTCTTGTGAGTTGTTCTTTGATTTAACCTGTAGGAAATATCACATTATCTTCTATCAAATCATACAACTGACATGAGAATATAAACAGCACTGTGTTTTGTGATTTGCAGAAAGATGAAAGAACTTGGTAGATTGTTATTGTTATTATCATTGATTTATCATTATTTTATATTTGGGGCAACATTTTGGGGAAATAATTACCCTACAGCCATTACGCATGGCCGGAGGTATTGTCATAATGTGTGTGTGTGCGTATGTGTCTGTCTGTGTGTATCCAAATGAAAACTTTATATAACTAAATTGGGCCATCCCCCTTTACAGAAGAACCACAAATTCCTACATACCAATGAGTATTATAATTAATTTTCCCTCTCCAATTTGATCAATCAAGGTACTGTACAGTGTGTCCCAAAAAATGCAACACTTGGTGTCAGCCGCAATAAGTTTTGAACAAAAACACATGATTACTTGTTCTTTATTGTAACGTGAGGTAACACTGTTAGCTAACATCCCTGACAAAAATCATAGTGATAGAGTCAATAGTTTTTAAGATATGACCCCAAAATCAAGTTACCTGCATGACCCATTTTACAAAAATGAGGGGCTGGTAACCACAAGACTAGCAATGAAGAACAGAATGGCAAATACAATATTGATTGCAGTCAACATTTACTTGCCCAATGTCTTGCAGAACAACTTCTACTGGGTCAAATGACTGCATTTACATAATTATTATTTAACTGATAATAATAAAACATTAATTTATTGGTGATAAAATATGTTTCAAGATGATATAAAACTATGACTATAGTCATAGACACACTCCACATTACATAAAGTGATAAATGCGTTGGGCTGCAACTTGCTTGTTCCTGAAAATTATGTTACATTCTCAACTTTATGAAAGTAAAACATATGTTTTCAACACAAAACTCAATAACAATATCAATATGTTCATTCTGTCAATAAATTTTGTGTTAAGATATAACTCCTTGTGTGCCATCACAAAATGATAATGAATGATTAACTCTAATCCAATGCTGTCTAATTTGGCCAATACGAAGAGTTTGTTGATCATACATTCCTAATTCCATCTTTTAAGTGTGTTAAAATGCATGTTTATTAGCTGTTTTTACCAATGGAAACATTCATAATGTTAATATCTGTTGCGGGAGCTGTCTTTAAAAAAAGGAAAATGGTGGTTGATGGTGAGATTCATATGGTGGTTCTGGGTGCAAAACGTACAGTGCTGTATTTGTAGTTAATAGCGCCTCAATTTGGTTAAATGGGTCCTGCAGGTTACTTGATTTCTGGGGTCATATCTTAAAAAATATTGACTCTACCTTTATGAACTTTTCAGGGATATTAGCTAACAGTTTCATCTTACCTTACAACAAAGAATAAGTAGTCACACGCTTTTGTTCAAAACTTATGGTGCCTGTCACCAAGTGTTGCGTTTTTTGGGGCACACGGTACACTCCCATTTATTACTAGTTGTGGGGGGTATATTAATTACACACCAAATAGTTCTTGTTATTTTTGTTAATTCTATGTTTTTGTGTTTGTTGTTTACCTACATGTACCTACTAATCTCTGGAAAATAAATAAGTCAAAATATTGTGTTTATGTTTCAGATAACAAATTTCAAAATATTTAGTTGTTGGGTCATTTTATCAAGTCAAACCCATAGCAAAATCCACCTTAAATCATTTTTAGTTTGTACTGATGTACTTTGGACCTCAATTCAATTAAAACAGTGAATAACAACATCAATGTTGAAAATCTGATGTACAATTTACCTCTAACCCTCTAGAAAATGCAATGCCTTTGGAACATTTTATTGTCCCAGGATTGGAAAACGAGCTGACTGTGTGTGTATGCATGTATGTGTGTGTATATGTGTGTATGCATTCGTGTGTGTGATCATGTTAAAGAGGAATTTTGTGATAGGTGCTAGGATCACAAAATATACCTTTAATCCAAAGTTACAAATGATCGTTATATGCATACTCTGGTGGATTTCAATGAGACGAGGACACACAATCAATGACATTTTGCATTCTGAACATCTTATGCAAATGAGGTGATTAGTGCTAGAATTAGAAAATAAAAGATAGGATTTGTTGTTTTGCCTATCTAATATTGTGTCTTATTGGATAGGCAGTCCAATATTTTGAGTAGTCTATGCCGGCGCAGCCAGTATCCACTATGATCGAAATATTGGACTGCCCATCCAATATGACATAATATTAGATATGCAAAACAACAAATCATATCTTTTATTCTCATTCTTATTTAGTTTTGGTTGTTTTAATCACCAAAAATATTTTTATTTCAATAATATAGTTGAAAAAAAATGAACTGTAAAAAATGAACCTACCCGTACTAGCTGTGTGCACCGTGTAACTTTATACACGTGCACGCGTAAACACTTTTGCGATGACGCACTAATATTATCTCATATTAGGTAGGCAACAACCAATAATATTTCGTGTTTGCTTACTAAGCCCCACCCACTGAATAAGAATTTTCCAAAAGTGAGTTAGCCTGATGATGCGTCTTGGACAAGACGTGATACTGTAGCCAGCCACCCCCCCAAAAAAAATGAAAATACAAACTTTTAACCATTTTCCTACACTGACATTTACCTCAAAATTTAACTTGCACTATTTTTTTGTAATAACACATGCACTGGATTAATAGATGTATTTACAACCATGAAATCATTCTATGTATGGAATAAATTATAAGTTTCAGACATTTTATGGAACAATTCTTTATGACTAATTTACAATGGTTTTATCATTTTATTTCTGAAATAAATGATATGTTACAACATATTATGATATAATTTTCAGACATTGAATTGATTATGGTTGATTTACAACTTTTATATTATTTCATGCATACACAATAAGTTTTAAGTTCCAAGCATTTTATAGCATATTTTCAGGCATGGTATAATTTATGGCTAGCAAGATGAAAAGAAAACTGTTCAATGTGTGAATGGATTTTCAAATGGGTTCAGTCAGTAGGGAGTTTCTCTTTTTCATGTAAATAATTAAAAATCATCAAATTGTGTGATGATTTCCTGATGACCGTACAGTAAGCTTGTAGAAAAATGGTGCTTTTGTAAAAGCCCATGTCCTATTAGGCCCAATGAAAGTCAATGTTTCCCGTAACATTTTTTGAAATTCATAGTGAAGCCAACTATTTCATTTTTCATTATTCATTATTCACAATTTTAAAGAACCGCCATTTCACAACCTTCAGCATGCTCTAATTAACTACAATATTGTGTCAAAACCCATCCTACAATTTAAAAATGATTTGCCAATTTACTGTTTTATTTAAAATCTACTAAAATCACATCACAAGAGTGGATCACAAGAAGAAACCTTGATATTTCTTTAAATACAAAATAATGAACTTTTTAGGGATTTCAGCATTAGGTTACAATGAATAATTCAATGGTTTTTGAAAGTTTTCACAATTGACCTTATTTTTAGATGGCTTCCCCAATTACACCTGTAGAGGCTTTAAGGCTTAGATGACATTTTAAGTGGCTTCCCCAAACGAACACATTTTAAGTTGGCTTCCCAAATCTGAACACAATTTAAGTCGACTCACAAATGAACACATTTTAGTTGGCTTCCCAAAGGAACTCATTTTAAGTTGGCTTCCCAAATGAACACATTTTAAGCGACTACCAAAGAACACATTTTAAGTTGCTTCAAATGAACACATTTGAACGTTGGCTTCCCAAATGAACACATTTTAAGTGGGCCTTCTTCAATGAACACATTTAAGTTGGCTCTCCCACAGAAAACATTTTAAGTTGCTTCCAAATGAACACATTTTAAGTTGACTTCCCAAATGAACACTGTTAAAGTTTGACTTTTCCCACATGAACACATTTTAAGTTGGCTCCCAAATGAACACAATTTAAGTCGACTTCCCAAATGAACACATTTTAAGTTGGTTCCCAAATGAACCCACATTGAAGTTGGTTCCCAATGAATCACATTTAAGTCAACTTCCCAAATGAACACATTTTGTAAGGGGCTACCCAATGAACACATTTTAAGTGGCTTCCCAAATGAAAAACTTTTAAGTGGCTTCTCAAATGAACCATTTTAAGTTGGCTTCCCAAAGAACACATTTTAAGTTGGTCCAAATGAACACCTTTGAAGTGACTCCCAAACTGAACACATTGTTAAGTTGACTTCCACAAAAATGAAACACATTTTAAGTGGCTTCCCCATGGAACACATTTAAGTTGGTTCCCAAATGAACACATTTTAAGTGGCCTTCTCAAATGAAACATTTTAACGTTGTCTTGTCAATGAAACACATTTTCAGTTGGTTCCAAATGAACACCATTTTAAGTTGGCTTTCCAAATGAACACTTTTAAGTTGGCTTCCCAAATGAACACATTTTAAGTTGGCTTCCCAAAATGACACATTTTAAGTTGGATTACCAAAATGAACAAAATTTTAAGATGGCTTTCCTCATTTGGATCATTTGAAGCATTTTCTTGTGAACCCAAATGTGGTCATGTCATTGCATAATTTTCACATTCACGTACATACAAAAGGTTGTTGAGTTTGTGGATATATTATAAAGATCACAGTGCTACAAAAAATGACTCAAACGAAAAGGCATGCAAATTTGATGCGAAAAAAAATCACACCAAAGAACAAGAAAACAAAAAATAACTGGACTGAAGCATGCCAGAAGTTAAAAGGGAAACAGATATGATTTCAAACCCTTAGAAGTGGAAAGTAAGAAAATGAAAAATGTTGATCTCCAAGTGACTGTAGATGGCATCAAGTCCACCGGAACTAAGCAGTTGTTTCATATGCAGAAAGGTATATTGTGTATATACATTGCCATCATGCATCCGTTTTGCACAGAGTAGGTTAAAAACTCCAGGGCCCATATTCCAAAAACTTACCTAAACACAATTGGTAGTTTAAAAATGGCTCAATTAAAATAGCA